>JAKWJC010000369.1:30149500-30338841 GCA_027704865.1 Solanum neorickii
CATCGTATTCGATATTTGACTAAGTTATTACCTCGTACCAATCAATACTAGCCTATTAGATAGTAAACACTAAATCTATGTTAATAAGTCTTTACCTATAATCTACCTCCTTTTTCCGGCAAGTAGCATTAAGGAGAGTTCTAACGTTGGCCATCCGTTAAAAAGACTTCTAAACGAAAGAATTATTAATACATGCAAGCCACCATTCTATAGTTGTTATTTTAGTTAGTTTTTATCTCATTATTTGCCTAAGGTTCCCGCAACCCTAGTTATGGAGTTTAGTTACCTATAGTCATAATCACAATATTAAAATATTATTAACCTTCATGTACTTACTTCAATGAGAGAGAGTAAAATCCGAAAGTTTGTAAGATTTTCTTACTTCAATGAGATCTAAAATCCGAAAGTTTGTTTGATTAATCACCAATAATCACTTGCAAGAATCTCAAATAATCAATAATCTCACAAAAAGTCTAATGATAATCAAAAGTCTAACAATACAATGTTTACTAATACGGTGTCTAAGAATCAAAGAGTGTACCAATGATCCAGAGTCTATCCCCAAAAACGAGGTTTTTCGAACTATTTATAGAAAATAAAAACCTAATTAGATAAGGACTCTATTTGCTGGAAATCTGCAAAAATGCGGCTGGGTCGACAGACCTCGCGACGGATCGTCGTGGTCACGACAGACCGTCATGGACTCCGTCGTCCCATACTTATGCAATTTATTTTGCTACTCTTTTCATTACCCTCGACAGCAAGTATGATGGACCGTCATAGGCACAACGGTCTGTCGAGGGTCTTCATTCCAAAACACTTCAACTCTTGGAATATGGATACTTGGATTACTTCTCTAAACTTCATGACGAACCTGCATGACGGACCGTCATAGACACGACGGACCATCACAAGCTTCGTAACCCCACACTTGGTCAGACATCCCCATCTTGCTTCAGCAGCAACACTACGCTACCACCTACGGACCGTCACAAGCACGACGGACCGTCATAAACTCCGTAGGTGGTCTCTTCTGCATTTCTTCGCTCAAAATCTCCTCATTCATCTTTGGACTGATTTCCTGCAGAACAAAGAGAAACTTATATAAAAATTAGCACAAAAAGGATTTTGGACACACTAAACTTAAGGAAAAAGTATTAATAATAACGTGAAACCACGGTATATCAACAACCTCAACTTAAATTCGTTGTTTGTCCTCAAGCGACACACTATGACTCAATACAAAATCTTTGTACAATAGTATCCATGTTCCATCCTTTGCAATCATTTGGCTATCAATCTCGATTAATCTCATCAAATCTATGCTTGCTATAAGTATTAAGCTTGAATTATGTGGGATCAGAACATGACACATAAACACCATGCACTAACACCTATCCTCTTCAATTTCTCACCGAGGTGCTAACAACTCTGGTATTGCAACTAGTGTCCTCACTTTAAAACAAAATTCTCATTTTTCACACAATGATTTCAGTTTGAGTATAAGGATTACTTTTCAAAACTCTCTCTTAGAGCAAGGTCACACTCATTCATACCTATTGCCATAAAGTTGCCCTTATTTTCACTGCCTTAATTTCGCTATACAACCCTTCGGATCACGGTAGGACTTTTTTAGCTAGTAACATCGGCTTAGGGTCAGGTAGGGTATATTTAGGTATACTTTAGTGACTTTTTGCCCTCCTTGACATATCGGCTAAACCTTCCACTTTCTATCATTTTATCTCGCCCAGTTTCTCATATTCTTTCACCTTGCTATTTTCTCTTTTTTCTTCATTTGTGTAAGTGACTCTCTTCTTTTATTGCTTGTATTTCTTGTATATTTTTCTTTTTCTTTAGTTTTCTTTCAACTAATTCTTGAGTCACTTTACTTTTGTTCTTTCTCTCTCTTTGTTCTTTCAACCCCAATTTCTAGAGCATTCATCATAATAGCCACCCTCAACTCATGGCTTTGCCATGAGTCAAGGTACACAATACCTAAAGTTCGGTCAGGGCCATAACGAAGGTTGTTTACTCACTTAGCCACCCTCAACTTATACTTTTGGCATAAGCTAAGGTGCACATGTCCAAGGAGGGACCAGGGCCAACACATTGTTCCCAGAAAAGATCATTTGGGGTGAAAAATAAAGGTCTAATTTAAGCTTAGATCATTTGGATCAAAGAAGGATAAATTTCATTTGGTTTCTTTTATATAGGCTAGAAATGGGCTATATTGAATAAGGGCCTATGATCCTTTCCTAATTGTCTATTACAACTTACTTTTAGCAGGACTAACAAGACAAGTTTTAGCTCAGTACCAATAGGGGACTATTCAAATCTTCCTCACACTCACTTGACATCTCATCACTATACCAGATTATCAGACACCTAGTTCGAATTTTAGACTTAGGGTAATGCAATAGTGTACCTCTATGTCATGCTTAGAGTTACACATTTATCAGTTACTATTCCTAGTCATGAATCATTTTCTAATTTATCAGGATATCATTTAGCCATCATGCTCCAGAATTAAACTATGTACGAAAGATATATACATGCCAGTTCAACAGAAAAAGTAATTAGTCTTTTGAGAAAAAAGAACAAAGGCAAGAAAACCCCAAAAGAGGATAGTGAATTGGGCTACTCAGACTTCACCCTAACACTCACTGTCCATGTACCCCACCCCCAACAAACAAACATGCAATTGTACCCAATGCATAAAAAATTAAATACTAGAGTGGTTGGCGAAGCAAACCTGTGGCGCAAAGCGCCGTCGTTCAGCAAGCTGGTGGGTCCACGTCCTCTGCAATCTGGACACCCTCAGTGAAGTCCTCAGCAACAACCGCACCATCTGTAGTGCCTCCTTCTATCTCCACAGTTTGGGAGCTAGACGTCCCAGCCGCTAACTCTGATGCTCTCATCTGATGCGCCTCCTCCTCAGCAAGTGAGGCTCTCCTCGAAGCCTCCATCTCTCGGTGCTCCTTCTTCCGTGCTCACGCCTCATCCTCTACTCGACCCCTACGCCTCTTGGCACGCTCTCTAGAGGAAGGTGGTGGAATCTCTGAAGTGGCAAATAGGGCCACCAACACTGTTTCTTAAGCTGGCTCAATAGAAGGGGCCTTAGACTACGGCACCCTAGCCTCTAAGATCGTGTCAATATCTGCGCGAAGGTTGTCGACCGCAGCCTGAAGAGTCGACACATCCACTGGAGGACTGGCCATGCTAGCACACTCAACTCAAAGGCGTCCAAGCGCTAGTGAACCTCGGCGATCTTCCGCTCTGTATACTGGACCATTTTCCACTCTAGGCGCTCTTCTGACTCAGTAATTGACTTCTGCATCCACGGATGGATATGATGCAGAAGTGTAGCCATTTGCGCCTCTAATTTTTGGACCCTAGCAAGCGGGACCAGCGCCGGTAGAGGGGCTGTGCGAGAGGAGCTCGGGGCAGCGCTACTACCCGGGATAGACTCGACCGGGGTAGTGTCAGTGGAAGTCGCCTGTGTAGCCTTGCGGGCCTCGGCTACCATATCAGCAAGATCATCAGCAAGTGGGGGCAGCTCTGGACGAGGGCCCTTTGCGTGGAGCCAACTCATTGGCCTCATGTCTGATAAGGCCGCCGTCAACAGTGCCCTGCGGGGTCTTGAGATGATCAATGTGTCATATAGGCACAACTGCGGACCTGCAGAGAGAAAAGATCATGCACGGGAAAGGGTAAGTAGTAGTGACCTTGAAAGCCATCTCATGCATGACTGTCTGTAGAAGCCACGCGAGATTCACCTTGAACCCGGCTATCATCTCGGCGATCAACACTGCTCGATAACCATGTAACAATATTATCAGCGGCTGTGGGGGAAAGGCAGTGGTGGAAAATCAGCCCCAAGAACTTCGCCATGAAAGTGAGGTTGGCCTTCTTGATGACCCCCTTTGGCTCAGTCACCTAGTCAGCACCCTCTCCATCAACTGACAGGTGCAGGGCCATCCACCTCTTGGTGGTCTCTCGCAGCGATGGCTCGCGCAGGAACTGCCCATCTTTAACAATATGCCAGCGGTAGTCAAACTCGGTCGTGAGAGGGGTCCGAGTAGCATCAACACCCTCGCCGTATAGAAACCGGTGGATGGCAGGCAGAGAAATGTCAACCTGCACGCCCCGTACTCGGACCTGCTCTAGTGGGGCCTGTTTGGCAGGGAAAGCCCGCCTATCTATCTGTGATCGGAGAGTCGCTACATAGGATGCGTAGAAATCTCGGACCATTTCTTCACTGTAACGTCCCAACGGACGTGCTGTCCACTCCAGGCGATGCCTGGTGAAGAGATTGTGGATCTCAGGCATCCTCGGGACTCCCAGTAAGGACCTGCCGCTCCAAGGTGTGTGTTTGAGTCATAACTCCTTTGTCAGTGAGGAACTTGGCGTCGGAGTAGACTTGAAATTTCCCGTCGACACACCACCCGATCGGCTGGTTAGTAGCTGGGGTGGGGTCCTGAGCTGGTTAGCCTGATGTGGATTCCGAACTGTCAGCCTCATAAGACGAGGCCGACGCTGCAGCGGTGGCGGGTGTGGGAATCTCAACAGAGCCGGAGGCTTCCTCCAACTAGGATACTCCTAAGGAGCCAGACCCTCCATCTTCATTTGTTGCTGACACAGAGGGTGGGCCGTACAGTGTGCGCTCCTCATCAGACTGAGAGGCAGTGACTACCTCGGACGCCACCTTTTTGGGTGTGGCTCTGGGAGCACGTGCAGCACTGGAAGGGGTGGAAGTACCTGGGGGTACGTACTCGGGGTCATTCTCATCATCAGAGCCAATGACCATGCGGGCAGACGGGGCGACAGACTTTGATCGCCCGCGTGCATAGATTAGATCTTTCTTGGGTGCCGTAGTAGATAGTACCTCTAAAGGATCAATATTAGTACAAGAAGTGGCAAATAAGACAAGCAAAACCACACAAAAAAAAATTAAAACAGTATGTCATTTCTATGGTAAAAGTGACACACGACGGGCATGGTGACGGCTCGTCGTGACTATGAAGGACCGTCATGGGGTTTGTCGGGTCTTACTTAGACTATGTATATATGGAGAACCCTGAAGGAGAGTCTTTGAGTAGTATGACGGTATGTGCAGGATGGACCGTCACAGGTACGACGGTCCGTCGTAAGTGTCCGTCAGAGGACACTTAGAAAAAAATGAGAGACCCTTAGGAGAGAGTTCTCTGACCATCATAACGGTCATGAAGGACGGACCGTCGTGGGTACGACGGTCCGTCACATGTGTCCGTTGAAGGACACTTGGAAAAAAATGGACAGTGGGGTGTTAGGGCTTTTGGAACGGACTCTACAACGGTCCATCGTGGATACGATGGTTCGTCATCGGGGTTTCGTTCTGAAGATTAGTGACAGAACTGGTGTACCCCATTCATCCCCGATGAACCCAAATCGAACTTGTAGGTTTTTGGACCTACATTTGTCTAACCCAACTACCTAGGAAACTAGTAATGCGAGAGAACCTATGTCTAAGGTTGTAAACATGGCAATTTCGAACATTTTTAACCTAGGTTAGAAAGAATCTTCTACAAAAGAAACGAACATATCACGAACAACTAATATAATACTAATTAATAAATAGAAGTGCAAGATAAATGAGTAGAAATTAGAGACACATACCTTAGAATTGGGGAAAAAGGACAAGTAATCGGTGACTTGGAAGACACCCACAGCAGCAACTCGGACTAGTAGATTATCACTTTTAGGGCTTTGGAGAATTGTGGGGGGGGGCAATGATCGGTTGATAGAGGGAGAGATTGTGGATGTTTAAAAGAGAGGGTAATGGGAGGAATACTGAAGGAATGAGGGTGAAATAAGGGGTTGGGGGGTTTATACGGTCTGATTTTGAAAAAGACTCCAGCCGGGTTGGGTCGGATACGACTCATTAATGACGCAATGACTCCCCAAAGACGGTCCATCTCGGTTATGACGATCCGTCGTTGGGTCCGTCGTGTGTGCCCTAGTTTGAGAATAACAGAAAGATGTACATGGTACGGCGGAGGCATAAGACGGTCCATCGCACGCGCAACGGTCCGTCGATGTATCCGTCAGTGACTGCTGCAGAGTAATTTTCTGCAGAATTTCCATGTGATGTGCCTGCAAATTAAAAAACCCATTAGTAGAAAAATGCTACCATTACTAAAAATACTATAAGTATTGGGTTGCCTCCCAACAAGCGCCTGATTTAATGTCGCAGCACGACTGGGGACACTTTATTACTTAGACTTCGTCAAGATGGTATGCCTCCATCACTTCATTACCCGATGCTTTATGCCAAAAATAGAGTTTTATTCGATCTCTATTCATCTTAAACCGCACTACCTCCTTGGATTTTAACTCAACTACTCCATAAGGGAATACTTGGGTAATAAAGTAAGGTCCAGTCCATTCGGACTTGAGCTTGCCCGGAAGACAAGGAGACCCAGAATTGTCTACAAGCACTAAATCCCCAACCCTAAACTCTTATTTTGCACTTTTTTGTTCATTCTCCTTATTCATCTTTTCTTTGTGGGATATGGCGGATACTGATTGGAGCTCACCACTCTGCCTCATAGTCCTACACACGTTGAAGGTCGCTTCTTCATTGTTGAACCAAAATTTCATCTGCCCCTTTTCCATATCAACTAAGGCTCTACTTGTAGCAACGAATGACCTCCAAAAAATAATAGGCACTTCAAAATGGACTTCACAATCAAGAATAACAAAATCAGCTGGAAAGATGAATAACTCCACCTTTACTAGCACATCATGTAGTATCCCTATAAGTCGTTTCACTGTCCGATCAGCCATCAGTAGCTGCATCGCAGTGGGTTTTCAGTCACCCAAACCCAACTTCTTGTAGATCGAGAGGGGCATGAGATTTATGCTTGCCCCCTGATTACATAATGCTTTCACAAAATTTAATGACCCAACTGTACAAGGAATATTGAACGCACTCGGATCTTCTTTCTTTTGTACGAGGGATCTTGTACCAATAGCACTACAATGCTGCAATCTATCATCATCCTCAAAAGTGACCGATCTTTTCTTTGTGACCAAATATTTCATAAACTTGGCATAACTGGGCATTTGTTCTAGATCTTCTACCAAAGGGACATTGATAGGGAGCTGCTTTAGCATTGTTATAAAACACCGATATTTACCATCCTCGGTCCATTTTACTAATCTATGAGGGAAGGGTGGTGGTGGTCTAGGCATGGGAAATACCTTCATAGGGATGTATGCATCTTTTCCATTGCTCTCTTCTTCCTCAACACTACCCTTTACAACCTTATCATCAACATTTCTCAAAGTTTCCTCATCAGACGGCATATGTGGGTTAATGGTTTGCTTACCACCCCGAGTAGTGATCGCCATACAGTGCGCATCATTTTTTAGATTTTGGACAGTGTTGCTAGGAAGAGTGCCCGGTTGCCATGTGTTCATTGTCGCAGATAATTGGGCCATTTGCAACTCGATCTGTTTAATCTATATTGCATATGTATCACTTTTTGCCTAATACTAGCTAAATCACACCTTAACTCTTTAATGTGATCATCACTAGCATCGAACCCCCTCATCATTTAGTGCAACATATCCTCAACTCGCGCCATACTATCTCTACCATCCCTAGGAGTAACTTCACAATTTTGAGGAGGGACATAGGTCCCATTCCAATCATTTCTATTACCGTAGTTACCCCTGTTGAAGTTGTTGTCGCGGTTGTAGTTTCCATCTCGGATAGAATAACCCTCACGGTTATAGTTACCATAGTTTCGACCTTGGTTCCCTTGACCTTGGCGCCAATTATCCTGATTTGAGCCTTGGGCGCTTGACCGGAAACCCCCCCGTCTGCTCATTTACTGCATAAGTGTCCTCCTCATAATAGCATTCATCATCAGGAGGTGGTGGTTTAGCCAAGTAGTTGACTGCATTTATCTTTTCTGCACCCCCACTGACATGTTTTAGTACCAACCCAATCTCAGTTCTCATCTGAGCCATTTCTTCACGAATGTCATCGGTGGCTGGGTTGTGAGTGGACTGCACTGCGAAGGTGTTTCTCCCTGTATCAGACTTCCTAGTACTCCAAGATTTATTATTCTGGGAGATTTTCTCTAATTTTTCAGTAATTTCAGCATAAGGACATTCCCCATAAGATGCACCTGCTATAGTGTCCAATACCACTTTATTATTATCATCCTGTCCCCGATAGAAGTATTCCTTCAGTGACTCATCATCTATATGGTTATTTGGAACACTTGTCAAGAATGAGGTGAATCTATCCCAAGAACTACTAACTGATTCTCCTGGTAGTGCCACAAAGTTATTCACTCTGTCTTTGTGGTTTAGTTTCTTGGAGACCGGATAATAGCGTGTTAAGAAAACATCCCTTAGTTGGTCCAAGTGAAGATTGAGTTGTATGGGAGCTCACTGAACCATATTGCAGCCTCTCCTGTCATTGAGAGAGGAAACACTCTGAGCCCTATTACATCTAAATCCAAATTAGGCCTCCCTACACAACTTTTACACACTGCCCTTACCTTAGCTATATGGGCATGTGGCTCCTCAGAGGGTATCCCTGAAAACAAACCTGTGGCGTTGAGCATTTGCATCAGGCTACTAGTTACCCATCGGATTCTGCTATGTTATCATAGCCTCTGTAGTATGCTTGGGGCCGTGGAGCGGGATTTTGTCCCCTCTGTTGGGGTTCACCCAGAGCATCGGGTAACAACTGACCATGAACATCAACCAGAGCTGGAATGTTCTGGTTTGGATCATCATCATTTATTCCAAAGTTACGATTCATATTGCGCAGTGTACGCTCTAAATTCGTGATCGTAGGGAAATAAGGGTTCTCTTTCTCTCAGTGTATTTGGCATACAAGGAGGATAGTTCTGAAAAAAATCAAAAACAATAAAACAAAGTAAAATCAAGAAAATATCAACTAAACTATAGTAATAAGTTCAATTCAATCTAAAAGCTACTTTCCCCGGTAGCGGCGCCAAAATTTGATACGCTCAAACTTACTTCTCAAATAAGAAGTAAAACGGTCGTGTCAAGTAAATAACCCAACTAGTGAGGTTGGGATCGTTCCAACGAGGAAAATAGTCTAGACTTAACTTCAACCGTTTATTACTACTGTTTGGTCTATAACTTCATTGGAAAGTAAAAATAATTAAAGGGGGGTTTCTATTTCTAAAAGAATGAAAATAACTAACGCAATTGAAAGCGACAATTAACAACTTTGAATGTTGGATTTTAATCAATTAATCAAAGTAACTAGGGTTTACGTGTTCCCCACAGGTTCATAACTTGATAATTCTAACTATAATAATTCTTTGCTAGTATCTAACATGCAATGTGATAAGTTATGTATTTTAAAATCCATTGTCCGTCATCTAGAAAATCTCACTCCGCACCTTGGTCCGGCTACGCGTGTTGCTTTTCTAACCCTTATCTTTACCTCATATTAAGCATCGTATTCGATATTTGACTATGTTATTACCTCGTACCAATCAATACTAGCCTATTAGATAGTATACACTAAATCTATGGTAATAAGTCTTTTCCTATTATCCACCTCGTTGGTCCAGCAAGTAGTATTAAGGTGAGTTCTAACGTTGGCCATCCGTTTAAAAGACATCTAAGTGAAAGAATTATAAATACATGGAAGCCACCATTCTTGAATTGTTATTTTAGTTAGGTTTTACCTCATTATTTGCCTATGGTTCCCACAACCCTAGTTATGGAGTTTAGTTACCCATAGTCATAATCACAATATTCAAATATATTTAATAAGAATTCATGTACTTACTTTAATGAGAAAGAGTAAAATACAAAAAATTGCTTGATTAATCACCAATAATTACTTGCAAGAATCTCAAAATAATCAATAATCCCACAAAAAGTCTAATGATAATCAAAAGTCTAACAATACAATGTTTACTAATACGGTGTCTAACAATAAAAGAGTCTACCAATGATCAAGAGTCTAACCTCAAAAACGAGGTTTTTTGAACTATTTATAGAAAATAAAAACCTAATTAAACAAGGACTCTATTTGCTGGAAATCTGCCAAAACGCGGCTGGGTTGACGGACCTCGCGATGGATCGTCCTTCTCACGACGGACCGTCATGGACTCCGTCGTCCCATACTCATGCAATTTCTTCTGCTGCTCTCTTCATTACCCTCGATGACAAGTATGACGGACCGTCATAGGCACAACGGTCCGTCGAGGGTCTTCGTTCCAAAACACTTCAACTCGGGGAATATGGGTACTGGGATTACTTCTCTGAATTTCATGACGAACCTGCAGGACGGACCGTCACAAGCTTCGTAACCCCATACTTGGTCAGACTTCCCCATCTTCCTTCAGCAGCTTCACTACGCTGCCACCTACGGACCGTCACAAGCACGACGTACCGTCATAAGCTCCATAGGTGGTCTCTTCTGCATTTCTTCTCTCAAAATCTCCGCATTCATTTTTGGAAAGATTTCCTGCAAAACAAAGAGAAACTTATATAAAAATTAGCACAAAAAGGCTTTTGGACACACTAAACTTGAGGAAAAAGCATTAATAATACCGTGAAACAACAGTATAACAATGTTCACCATCTTCCGGCTCAAGGCATCTACTACCACATTTGCCTAGATGATAGATAATTCAAAATCATCCATTAGAAGCAATACCAACAACGCTTCTTTGAGTTGAGGTCCCCCACCCTATCAATGTGTTGAAGACTTCTGTGATCGATGTAGATCTCACAAGTTACTCCATACAAGTGGTTTCTTGAGATATTAAGCACAAAAACTATTGACGTTAAATCCATGTTATGATTGAGGTGCTTGTGCTCACTCAACTTAAGCGACCTCAAAACATAAGCAATAATAAAACCGAATGCATCACTACAAAACCTAATAAAACACCAAATACATCATAATTAATCATAAAACCCTTATCATCAACTACAAGAGTCAATATAAGAGTGGTGGTCACCAACTCTTTGAGCTTCTAAAAATTGAACGAACACTTCTCATGTCACACAAACGAAACATCAAGACAAGTCAACCGGTTAAGTTTGTCATATCTCGGGGCTTCCCCTAGACATACCACAAGACCTTAGATCACGATTAAACCCAAGATAACCCCAGTATGGTATATAAAAAATATACAAAAAAAACTAAGTAAATCATGTATTATGGGGATGCTAAAAATAGTGGATATCTGAAATAGGGAAAACCCGACTAATCTGAAACTATAAGATATACTAAGAGTTTAGTGTTAACTAGAATAAAAAGTTAAAAGTAAAAGTGAATCTACTACCATGTCTGAAAAGCCTCTAACTAAGTTGAGCAGATGGAACATTCCCACAACTTACTATACCATCACTGAAAGTGACGACAAATTTTGAAGCATTTTATATTGTCATTGAAGTATAAGAGCTCAGCGTGATCTGGATGCTGAGTGTCTGAACCTACATCATGAAATGATATAGAGTAAATTATGCATTAGTAGTTGAAATATACTAAGAATGCAGGATATTGATATAATAAGTTGCACACTGTATATAAGTTGAATAGTACATAACTGCGCAATGATATTATGTAAACAAGGATATATATAAGCAAAGAAATATAATTGAAAGATAACTAGATGTAATGACCAAATACTAATAATGAAAGTAACATGGAAAGCAAATACTAAAATAAATGGTAAAAACCTAGTCAATGCACTAATATTCTGATTGTAGGAGCTACTACTACTGACGTAAACAACGTGTGCTAAACATGAAGTCCAATATATACGCCCCATATCGAGGACAAAAAATACCTTCCTAGGGGTAAAAAGGCACGACTTTGGCATGATCACTAAAACTGGTTCCCAACAGAAGGGACTTATAAACCAATGAGGGCACGTCGTTTTGGGACATTAAGGGTACACTAAACCCTAGTACAACATAGTGGTAAGTATACTCCCAACTAAATATTCATGAAGTTAATATGCACTAAATATTGAATAGCTCAAAATAATTACATACTAGCTAACAATGACACATTTATACTTTCAGAACATGGTATTCAAAATCTGAAGCATGGTTTTTTTTCTGACTGGTACGATTGGGAAAACTAGTAGGTTAAACTAGAGCCTTACGAGTGTTTGATTGAGTTCGATGTGGTGTTTTAAGTTTAAAACCTAGTTCTCTTGCTTAGGCTATGTGTTTTAGGGCTTAAACTTCAAGATACGACTCCTAATTGACCAACCAAAGGTCCTTAACGAGGCCCCTACAACCTAATTCAAGGTTGCTCCGAAAGCGCAAAATCTATTAAAAAGAGGAGGAGCTAAGATGGGACCTACACCCCGTAGCTCCATCAAGGCCACGTAGGTCTTGGTCGTAGGTCCATATAACACTCTAGGAAATTATTGGTAGAACTAGATCGTAAACATAGGGTCAAACGTCTTAAATATGAGTTCTAAGGATCAAAGCCATAAAGGATGTGCCATGAAAAAGGGTCCAAGCCAAAGACAAAGGTCCAACATTTTCTCTAGCCATTATCTATTTCCCAACCTTCTCGAGAAGGACAACTTACAATGGCTCGTGATGGTGGGCATGGCCTTGCCCTGTCCATAAAAGGATGGCCACCAAAATTCCTAGGCACTGCCTCAAGAGCCACGGGCAACACCAGGACCGGTGGTGGACCTCACAAACAATACAAATGGTCGTGAAGTTCACTTTGCATAAAGGATATAAGGACTTCCCAAGACATCCCCTCACAAGACCAAGTGATGACAACGATCATCACTACAGATAGTGAAAGGCTTCGTGGTTTTTCCATGGTAATGGGTAGGCTTGGGCAGGATTAGGGGGCTATTTCCTCAGTATTCATGACAAGTATCACAAGTCTTTGTGCTGTTTACGTCTCATGAGGGAGCTCGTGACCCTAGATTGATACCATTAAATGGAAGTCAAATGGCACTTTTCCACTTTAAGTCTAGTTAGTATTGGGTGTTCTGGGTATTTTAGGGGGTGGTTCATATACTTTTTCACATAATTTTTCACTAAATCTCAAATCAAAAACGCAAACACCCATATATTTCTCCCAAAACCTAATTCGCTGAAATATTTCACTCTCTACAAGTTCTTCAATTAAAAAACACCAAAAGCTTCAAGACTACGGTTCAAGGTCCAAAGGTTTCAATCCAATTTCATAACGGTTCAAGGTCCAAAGGTTTCAATCCAATTTCATATCAAAGTTTCAATTAAGGTATGAAAGATTTCGTTCATGGAAATTATTTGTCAATGAATCTCTTAAACTCTAAGTTTTATAATTGGGACAGTATTCAAAAACTAGGGATTTGATTGTAGCCACAGGTTCTTGTTGAAAACATTTTATTTTTGTTAATTGTTATATATTATGGTGAATTTAATGTTTATTGAGGGTTTTTATTTTGAAATTTCCCATGTACCTATGTGCTTCTCCATGACCCTAAGTTTATAAAATTGAGATGGGTTTGTTGATGCAATTTTAATACTTGGGAATCTATGTTAATTTAGTCAATTAGTCTTGTTTTATTCATGTTTAAAGTAGTAATTCTAATTGTGATTGCAAGATATTATCTATGACCATTGAAGGGAACATTGTAAATGAAGTATGGTCGAGAAGGCAATGTACGAAGGCATTCTATGTTTAAGATTCATATATATGAATTGCTAATCCACTTTTAAGGTGGAGGTGCTTACTTTTCATGTATCTTATAGATGAAGTTATGTTCCACTTTAATTGTGAAAATCCAACGACTAATGTGTAAATTATGGTATTGTTGAAAGACTAATTTACTCTTCTATTGCTCATTATTATGTATGAATTGTCTTAAATGATTATATGATGATTCTAAGGTGAATGGTTGTTCTCACCATGTCGAATCAATGAGATAGATTATGAGTTGTGTTTAATTAAGTGTAATGTACACATTCACATATGAAATTTTAATTCACCATAACTATGTATAAGTTAGAGAATAATGTTTATCACCAAAGGAATATGGAAAATGTGATAGGGACCTTCGCGCTAGTATTAGATCGACTCTTCTACATATGCTTTAATGAGATGGAAACTCTCCACTAGTAAAATAGTCTGTGTTTCTAAAAGCAATCTCCCTATCCCATAACTATGTGTCCGCAAAGGTCTTAGCTAGTTGATCCACATAATAAATATATATTTCTTAGTCTACCTTATACAAGTAGGACACCTTTTTTCACTTGGGGTTATATGACACAGGATTCCATGCAGATCACATGGTCTATGTCGGTTAATTCACTTCTCCCTATGTAACAAGATAATCAATATGACATGAATTATACTTATGGTTCCTTGATAAGCATACTCAGTGGAAATGGGGTATGGATCTTTTTATTTTACATTGCACAAGTACCTTTGAAAAGGATTGTGGGTTGGTTCATTATGCTATGGTAAAACATGAAGGTATAATATATTTTTATTGGATTATTGTTATGGTATGAATCTCCTTATGTATATGTCATGAGTATATTAAGTCCTTAAATATTATTATGAGTTATGATGAGGTCTGAAGTTGATATCTTTCACTAAGGTGATCCTAAATAGATACTTAGTATAGTTGGTATTATGGGATACAAACTATGATACCAACTATACATTGCATAAGTATGCCTTTTGGGTTACTGAGGTGATGTTTCTACTGTATTAAGAAGAATTATGGGTAAAATGCTATTAAGACTTGTATTATATCTTTATGTGCACAAATGGTCTTCTAACATGATAAATGCATGACTTCCACAAAAATGTCCTCTTTAGCATATTTAAGGATTTCAATGCATTTTTTATACTTAGTGCTTGTTTATGAACCCCTTCACTTCTAAATATCCTATGAGTGTAGGTTCATGCCATTGAGGTGCATTTAGTAGTTACTTGGGTTGATATCTCCAAATATGGTGAGTCTTCAAGTATGATGAAGAGATGATATTTATTTTAGCTTTACTTTACATTTGTTGTAAAAGACTATATTGGACTTTATTTGATAAGACTTTCTATTGATGTAAGAGTTATGTCCCAACTTTCATATTTGTATGTTTGTATAGTGTAATGAGACAAGTTTAGATTCCTATTTTTCATATATGAAGGAATTTGAAATTATATTGCAAAAGTTTTAATTTTTATGCATTATTCTATGTCTTATGTAATGGTGATATGCTAAGGGCTCATATGAAACCCCTTCGGGGTCAAGTACGTTGTGTCACTCCTAAGGTGTTGCTCTGGATCGTGATAAATTTGGTACCAGTGCATAAGCTTTTTAAATATTCGTTAGGTTAATGACTCATGAACCACCTCAAATAGAGTCTTGCTAATCCGTGTGAAGCGTGCCATACTTATGACTGAGAGGCTATAAGATGTTTAGGAATTTTCACTTCTTTTGTTATTCTTAAGTTATGCAAAAGAGTCTTAACTCTATAAGTCCTTTCTTCTAATCGTGCATATACAAAATTACTATTAGAAGAGCAACCATATGAAGAGTGGAAAAAAAGATTGAAAATGCAGGAGTTCCTCCCCAAGAAAAACAAGATCCTCCGAATGAACAAGCTCCTGAAAGTCTACAAGGGTCTAAAGTTCCAATTGATGAGCGAGCTATGTCTATTGGAGAGATAATGATATATATTCAAACGTTCACTCATGTTCTAACAACTCAACTTACTAGGGATTCTAGGATGCAATTTAACCCCAATGCAAGCACAACCACATCAAGGATAAGGGATTTCACAAGGATGAATTCCCCTACTTTCTTTGGCTCCAAGGTGGAGGAGGAGCCAAAAATTTCATTATTAAGTGTTTAAGGAGTTTGATTCTATGTATATATTCAAGAAATGGTGGAGCTAGCCTCCTATAGACTCAAAGATGTAGCTCAAGTATAGTAGGAGTATTCGAATAAGGAGAGACCTCTTAGAGCAGGTCCGGTATATTTGAAATTATTCAAGACAACCTTATGTCACGACATGAGATCACCCCAAGTCGCGTCACGACGTACTGACCTCTCGGAGGTCTTATAAAATCCTCTTAGCATTCATTCATTAAATAAGTATGAAAAGTAGTGCGGAATTTATAACTTTTCACAATAAAATCACTAAGAGAACTCTTTTATAAAACATAAGGAGAACTAAGTCTCATTACGAACCATCTTAGGCATATCTCATTATCATAGGGTCACGACCCTTACATTGAAAATAAACTTATAGTTTAATACAAAGTCTTAAATGAATAAAACTAGAAAAAACTTTCATGTCCTCGGACACATGTGTAAATATCAATCTTGAGAAAAATATACTTCCATAGCTTCAACTCTAGGAATCCTCACTTGCCACCTCACTTGTGGACATAGAGAGAAATGTTGAATTAGTACAATTAAGCACTAAGTACGGTGAAAATGCAAGAAAACCATGCCAAAAGGAAAATTTAGTTGAAATATGCTTTTCATTCCATTTTGACAAAACCTTCAAACTACAAGTGCAAAATATGTCATACAAGACCATCATCAACCCCATAAGTTAAGGTTGACATTGTAACCCATTAAATCAATTAGACCCTGAATCCAAGGTTATCCTACCACCCACTTAAGTAAGACATGAAACATTGCCCATACAACCTGTTAAATAAACACCTAAGTGTTCCTTAAGACTACCAAAGGTAAGGATATTTCCTTTTCAACACAACCACAACAAGTCAAACATTCATTACTAAAGTTCCTAAACAAGACATTTATACATTTAAGGGACTTCATATAATGATCTAGGAAGACCTAAGAAACCAACGCTAGTATCTTTAAAGCCTACTCGTGTCATTTATAGAGAGCGTTCCATTTCACAACTACATGTTGTAGAACCTATCCAATAGCTAAAATGAACATCCCACATGATGAGAGTAGACACTAACCGAGATAGACCGCACTAACTAGATAGGCAATCAAGTGTCATAAAACCCCACAAAGTGAAATGGGTTCAACTTTCCAAAGGTAGAACTAATCACACATTCCATGTAGGCACATG
The DNA here is from genome assembly GCA_027704865.1 of Solanum neorickii. Lineage (NCBI taxonomy): Eukaryota > Viridiplantae > Streptophyta > Magnoliopsida > Solanales > Solanaceae > Solanum > Solanum neorickii. The sequence continues at coordinate 30,166,589 of JAKWJC010000369.1, forward strand.
ATTTAGGGGATATCAACGGATTCTTTGAACTCTAGGATAATACTTCAAGTAGAGATACTATCACAAACATATTCACTCGGTACTTTTCCTTAGTTCTCATGGAGTAAATTCTTTGATATAAGAGTATTTGAGAAGGTACCATCTTTAAGCCCTACAAATTGATAATACCACTACGAAGAATAGATCAATAAGGGTCTACCATTAAAGGTTCATTAGGATAGCTCATTCATTAAATGGGTAACATGCTAGGTACATCTGATTCATTTTCATTATGAACCTTCTTTTTATATTGAAGGTTTTACATTAACTTAGGGTTGTAGAATCATCAAGAAGGGGTACCTTTCTTATTTCTACCGGTTCAACACATACTTTAGAACAACTCATTTATCATTCATGTGTCATCTAGGGACAACTAGGTCTACCTAAACAAGACACCATATCAACATACATATAGTCTTTATAGCCTATCATCATCAAATACAACCATTTAGAGGAACCATGCGTAAATTAAAAATACCACATAGTTTTATACAAGTAAATCTGAACAACATATAACAACTTCTAAATATGCCTATGTGGCGCATAACCACATAACCAACCTTCAATTCACCTCATAATTCATCAAGATCACAATCATAATAAGATCAAGAAGTAAGCATCCACCTGAAGTGGATCAAACCACACAAAAGAAACTCTACTATAATAAGCAATTGAATACACTCACTGTTCTCCAATATCACAATTCACCATTATTCACCTTCTAATATTAAAAGAGATCTTACACATCATCATGCCTATAGGGAAAAGATCACAAACTCATTCTTACAATCACAAGTTAACATATAAAGAGAATAATAACAATAATAATCAATACTATAAAGCAATCTAAGTACAATTCCATCCATAGTCAATCACAATTGTCTAACCCACTTTACAATAAAAAATTAAGATATTAGGACAATCATGGGTTCATGAATTTTTTTTATCATTAAACCATAAACTAACATTGAAAAAATCATAAATCATCTATTTAAACCATTTCATGCAAGAACTCATTCTTTATAATTCAAAATAGTGTTTTTAGGATTTGTTAGATCTTTTCAAAAGCCTTTGAACTGGCTCTTTGAATGATAACAAAAATCAAGGATAAAATCATTATACCTTATTGAAGTCCTATACACGATATTTGGATTGAAAAATTTGAGAATTAATCGTATTCGTTGGGGCTTGAAGGTTCTTAAATGGAGGATTTGTGCATAGAAAGAATTTTAGAGACTAGTGAGAGCAATTGGGTTTTTGATTTGGGTATTTGTTTTTGTGTTGGAATGGATGTAAAATGACACAAATTCAATATATAATACACTCCCAAAATATACAAAATACTCCTTCATTAATTGGTGTTTTTTAAATAAGTCAAACTTGACTTTTATTTTTGGAATTATCGTCAAGGAACAAGTCCGCGTCGAGGAGGTTTTCCTAATAGTTTCTGGAAATAAATTTTGGGACAGAAGGATATGCGATGAGGTCCACGATGCATAACAACTATTTTTTCCTAGGTGGATCAGGTTAATGATATACCGTGGGTTCACAGTATTATTAATACATTTTCCTTAAGTTTAGTGTGTCCAAAAGCCTTTTTATGCTAATTTTTATATAAGTTTCTCTTTATTTGGCAGGAAACCTGCCCAATGATGAATACGGATATTTTGAGCGAAGAAATAAAGAAGAGACCACCTACAGAGCTTATGACAGTCCATCATGCTTGTGACGGTCCGTAGGTGGCAGCGTAGCGCAGCTGCTGAAGGAAGATGGGGAAGTCTGACCAAGTGTGGGGTTACGAAGCTTGTGACGGTCCGTCGTGTCTATGACGGTCCATCCTGCGGGTTCGTCATGAAGTTCAGAGATGTAATCCCAGTACCCATATTCCACGAGTTGAAGTGTTTTGGAACGAAGACCCTCGACGGATCGTTGTGCCTATGACGGTCCGTCATACATGTTGTCGAGGGTAATGAAGAGAGCAGCAGATGAGATTGCATGAGTATGGGACGACAGAGTCGATGACACTCCGTCGTGACAACGATGATCCGTCGCGAGGTCCGTCGACCCAGCTGCGTTTTGGCAAATTTCCAGCAAATAGAGTCCTTGTTTAAGAAGGTTTTTATTTTTTATAAATAGTTTGAAAAACCTCGTTTTTGAGGTTAGACTCCGTATTGTTAGACATCATATTAGTAGACACTGTATTGTTAGATTATGGATTATCATTAGACTTTTTGTGAGATTATTGATTACTTTGAGATTCATGCATGTGACTTTTGGTGATTAATCAAGCAAACTTTCGGATTTTACTCTTTCTCATTGAAGTAAGCACATGAATTCTTATTTAATATATTTGAATATTGTGATTATGACTATGAGTAACTAAACTTCATAACTAGGGTTATGGGAACCATATGCAAAAAATGAGATAAAACCTAACTAAAATAACAATTCTAGAATAGTATCTTGCATGTATTAATAATTCTTTCGCTAAGAAATCTTTATAACGGAAGGCCAACATTAGAACTCGCCATAATGCTACTTGCTGGACCAAGGAGGTAGATAATAGGAAAAGAATTATCAACATAGATTTAGTGTATACTATCTAATAGGCTAGTATTGATTGGTATGAGGTATTAACTTGGTCAAATATCCAATACGATGCTTAGTATGAGGTTAAGATAAGGGTTAGGATAGCAACACACGTAGCCGGACCAAGGTGCGGAGTGAGATTTTCTAGATGCCGGACCAAGGATTTAGAAATACATAACTTATCACTTTACATGCAAGATACTAGGAAAGAATTGTTATAGGTAGAATTATCAAGTTATGAACCTGTGGGGAACACGTAAAGCCTAGTTACTTTGATTAATTGATTAAAATCCAACATTCAAAGTTTTTACGTGTCTCTTTCCAATTCGCTAGTTATTTTTATTCAGTAAGAAATAGAAACCCCCCTTTTATTGTTTTTGCTTTCCAAGGAAGTAAATGACCAAACAATAGTAATAACAGGTTAAAGTTAAGTCTAAACTATTATTCTCGTGGGAATGATCCCAACCTCACTAGTTGGGTTATTTACTTAACACGACCGCTTTATTTCTTTTTTGAGAAGTAAGTTTGAGCGTATCAAATTTTGGCGCCGCTGCCGCGGAAATATAGCTTTTAGATTAACTTGAACTTATTACTATAGTTTAGTTGATATTTTTTTGATTTTACTTTGTTTTATTGTTTTTGATTTTTTTTCCAAAACTATCCTCCTTTTATGCCAAATACACGGAGAGGAAAAGAACCTTTGTTTCCCTACGATCACGAATTACAGCGTACACTATGCAATATGAATCGAAACTTGGGAAAAAATGATGATGATCCGAACCAGAACATCACAGCTCTAGTTGATGTTCATTGTCAGATGTTACCCGATGCTCCAGGTGAACACCAACAGACGGGACAAAATCCCGCTCCACAGCCCCAAGCATACTACAGAGGCTATGATAACATAGCAGACTCGGATGGGCCACTTGTCTTGCCTCCTCTACCCATAGGCCACAACTTTGTGGTAACTAGTAGCCTGATGCAAATGCTCACTGCCAGAGGTTTGTTTTCAGGGATACCTTCTGAGGATCCACATGCCCATATAGCTAAGGTAAGGGCATTGTGTAAAAGCTGTGTGCCTGATTTTGATTTAGATGTAATAGGTCTCTGACTGTTTCCTCTCTCACTGACGGGAGAGGCTGCTCTGTGGTTCACTGAGCTCCCATACAACTCAATATTCACTTGGAACCAATTAAGGGATGTTTTCTTAGCACGTTACATTCCGGTCACAAAGAAACTAAACCACAAAGACAGAGTGAATAACTTTGTGGACCTACTAGGAGAGTCTTTCAGTAGTTCTTGGGATATATACACCTCATTCCTGAGAAGTGTTCCAAATCACCATATAGATGATCAGTCACTGAAGTAATACTTCTACCGGGGACAGCATGATAATAACAAAGCGGTGTTGGACACTATAACAAGTGGATCTTATGGGAATGTCCTTATGCTGATATTGCCAAAAAATTAGAGAAAATCTCCCGGAATAATAAAGCTTGGAGTACTAGGAAGTCTGATACAGGGAGAAACATATTCGCAGAATAGTCCACCTACAACCCAGCCACAGATGAGATTCGTGAACAAATGGCTCAGATGAGAACTGAGCTTGGGTTGGTACTAAAACATTTCTTTTGGGGTGTAGAAAAGATAAATGCAGTCAACTACTTGTCGAAACCTCCTAATGATGAATGCTATTATGCGAAGGACACTTATGCAGTAAATGAGCAGACAGTGGGTTTCAGACCAAGCTCCCAAGGCTCAAATCAGGATAATTGGCGCCAAGGTAAAGGGAACCAAGGTCGGAACTATGGTAACTACAACCGTGAGGGTCATTATGTCCGAGATGGTAACTACAACCACGACTACAACTTCAATAGGGGTAACTACGGTAACAAAAATGATAGGAATGGGCCCTATGTCCCTCCCCAAAATCGTGAAATTACTCCTAGGGATGGTGGAGATAGTATGGTGCGAGTTGGGGATATGTTGCACAAAATTATGAGGAAGTTCAATTCTAGTGATGAGCACATTAAAGAGTTGAGGTGTGATTTAGCTAGTATTGGGAAAAAAGTTGATACACATGCAATTTCAATTAAGCAGATTGAGTTATAAATGGCCCAATTATCTTCGACAGTGAAAACACGGCAACCGTGCGCTCTTCCTAGCAACACAGTCCAAAATCAAAAGAATGATGCACACTGTATGGCAATCACTACTCGGGGTGGTAAGCAAACCATTGACCCACCTATGCCGTCTTCTGAGGTAAATGTGAGAAAGGATAATGATAATGTGGTAAAGGGTAGTGGTGAAGAAGAGGAAAGTAATGGAAAAGATGCAGAAGTAAATATGAAGGTAATTCCCATGCCTAGGCCACCACCACCTTTCCCTCAGAGATTAGTGAAAAAGAACGAGGACAGAAAATACCGGCATTTCATAACAATGTTGAAGCAGCTTTCTATCAATCTCCTATTGGTAGAAGCTCTAGAACAAATGCCCGGTTATGCTAAATTTATGAAAGATCTAGTCACCAAGAAAAGATCGGTCACTTTTGAGGATGATGATAGACTACAGCATTGTAGTGCTATTGCTACAAGATCCCTCGTACAAATGAAATAAGATCCGAGTGCGTTCACTATTCCTTGTACAGTTGGGTCATTACATTTTGCGAAAGCATTATGTTGTCTAGGGCAAGCATAAATCTCATGCCCCTCTCAATTTACAAGAAGTTGGGTTTGGGGGATCCAAAATCTTCTGCGATGCAACTACTGATGGCTCATTTGACAGTAAAAAGGCCTATAGGGATACTTTATGATGTGCTAGTAAAAGTTGAGTCATTCATATTTCTGGCTGATTTTGTTATTCTTGATTGCGAAGTAGATTTTGAAGTGCCTATTATTCTTGAGAGTCCATTCCTTGCTACAGGTAGAGAATTAGTTGATATGGAGAAGGGGGAGATAAAATTTCGGTTAAACAATGAAGAAGAAACCTTCAACGTGTGTAGGACTATGAGGCAGAGTGGTGAGCTCCAATCGGTATCCACCATATCCCACAAAGAAAAGATGAAGAAGGAGAATGAACAAAAAATGGAAAAACAAGAATTTAGGGTTAAGGATTTGGTGCTTGTATACAGTTCTGGGTCGCCTTGTCTTCCGGGCAAGCTCAAGTCCAAATGGACTGGCCCTTACTTGATTACCCAAGTATTCCCTCATGGAGCAGTTGAGTTAAAATCCAAGGAGGGAGTATGGTTTAAGATGAATGAATCGAATAAAACTCTATTTTGGGCATAAAGCAACGGGGAATGGAGTGATCGAGGCATACCATCTTGATGAAGTCTGAGTAATCAAGTGTCCCCAGTCGTGCCGCAACATTAAATCAGGCGCTTGTTGGGAGGCAACCCAATACTTATAGTCTTTTTAGTAATGGTAGCATTTTTCTACTAAAGGGTTTTTAAATATGGAGGCACATCACAAGGAAATTCTGCAAAAAATTACTCTATAACAGTCACTGACGGATATATCGACGGACAGTTGCGCCTGCGACGGACCGTCATATGCCTCTGTCGTACCAGGTACGTCTTTCTGTTATTTTCAAACAAGGGAACAAATGATGGAATCAACGAAGGGTCGTCACAACTGCGACGAACCATCGACGGGAAATCATCGCGTGATTAATGAGGCGTACCCGACCCGACCCAGTTGGGGTTTATTATAAAAAATTCCCCATTTAAACTCCCCAACCCCTCATTTCACCCCATTCCTTCATTATTCCTCCCATTTCCCTCTCTTTTCAACTTCCACAATCTCTCCCTCTATCAACTGATCATTGTGCCCAAAAATTCTCCAAAGCCCTACAAGTTATAACCTACTAGTCGGAGTTGTTGTTGTGGGTGTCTTCCTGGTCACCGAGTACTTGTCCATCTTGTTTTTCTCCAATTCTAATGTATGTGTCTCTAATTTCTACTCATTTATCTTGCATTTTTGTTTATTAATTAGTATTAGCTTAGTTGTTCATGATATGTTCATTTCTTTTATATAAGATTCTGTCTAATCTAGGTTAAAAATGTTCGAAACTGCCGTGTTTACAACCCTAGACATAGGTGCTTTTCCATTGCTAGTGTCCTAGGTAGTTGGGTTAGACAAATGTAGGTCCAAACAAGATCGATTTGGGTTCATCGGGGATAAATAGGGTACCCCAGTTCTGTCACTGATCTACCAAATGAGACGCCAATGATGGACCGTCGTACCCACGACGGACCGTCGTAGGGTCCGTTCCAAAAGCCCTAACACCCCACTGCCCATTTTTTCTAAGTGTCCCCAAATGGACATATGTGACGGACCGTCGTGGTTTTCGCGTGGCTTCTACAGGCAGTCATGCACGAGAGGGATTTCAAGGTCACAACTACTTACCCTTTCCCGTGCATGATCATTTCTCTCTACAGGTCCGCAGGTGTGCCTATATGGAAAGACGATCATCTCAAGACCCCGCAGGGCACTGTTGACGTCGACCTCATCAGAGATGAGTCCAATGAGTTGGCTCCACGCAGAGGGCCCCGTCAAGATCTGCCCCCACTTGCTGATGATCTTGCTGATACGGTAGCCTAAGCCCGCACGCAGGCGGAGTCCACTAACACTACCCCGGTCGAGTCTACCCTGGGTAGTAGCACTACCCCAAACTCCTATCGCACAACCCCTCTACCAGCGCTGGTCCCTCTTGCTAGGGTCCAAAAATTAGAGGCACAAATGGATACACTTCTGCATCATATCCAGCTGTGGATGCAGAAGTGTATTACTGAATCAGAAGAGTGCCTAGAGCAGAAAATGGTCCAGTATAAAGAGCAGAAGATCGTTTAGGTTCACCAGCGCTTTGACGCCTTTGTGTTGCGGGTGATAGCCCAGCAAGCCCCTCCAGTGGATATGTCGACTCTTCAGGCTGCGGTCGACAGCCTTCGCAGATATTGACACGATCTTAGAGGCTAGGGTGCCAGAGTCTGAGGCCCCTTATGTCGAGCCTGCTGAAGACACACTGTTGGCGGCCCTCTTCGCTACTTCAGAGAATCCACCACCTCCCCCTCGAGAGAATGCCAAGAGGCGTAGGGGTCGAGCAGAGGACGAGGCGCGAGGAGAGCCTCACTTGCTGAGGAGGAGGCGCACTAGATGAGAGCATTAGAGTTAGTGGCTGGAGCGTCTAGCTCCCGAACTTTGGAGATAGCAGGGGGCACTACTGATACTGCAGTTGTTGCTGAGGACACCACTGAGGGTGTCCTGATTGCAGAGGTCGTGGGTTCCGGGGAACCGGACCCACCAGCTTGCTGATCGACAGCGCTTTGCGCTACAGGTTTGATTCACCTACCACTCTAGTATTTAAATTTTTATGCATTGGGGTCAATTGCATGTTTTTTTGTTGGGGGTGGGGTAAATGGAAAGTGAGTGTTAGGGTGAAGTCTGAGTAGCCCAATTCACTATTCTCTTTTGGGGTTTTCTTGCCTATGTTCTTTTTCCCCAAAAGACTGATTACTTTTTCTATTGAACCGGCATGTCTATATCTTTTGTACATAATTTAATTCTTGAGCATGATGGCTAAAATGATATCCTGATAAATTGGAAAATGATGCACGACTAGGCATAGTAACCTATAAATGTGTGGCTCTAAGCGTGACATAGTGGTACACCATTGTATTACCCTAAGTCTGAAATTTGAACTAGGTGTCTGATAATCTGGTAGAGTGATGAGATGTCAAGTGAGTGTGAGGAAGATTTAAATAGTCCACTATTTGTACTGAGCGAGAAGTTGCCAGGTTAGTCCTACTAAAAGTAAGCTATAATAAACAATTAGGAAAGGATCATAGGCCCTTATTCAATATAGCCCATTTTTAGCCTAAATAAAAAAATAACCAAATGAATATATCCTTCTTTGATCCAATTGATCTGAGCATAAATTAGACCTTTCTTTTTCACCCCAACTGATCTTTTCTGGGAATAATGTGTTGGCCCTTGTCTCTCCTTGGACATGTGCACCTCAGCTTATGCAAAAAGTATAAGTTGAGGGTGGCTAATGCAGTAAACAACCTTTGTTATGGCCCTGACCCAACTTTGGGTATTGTGTACCTTGACTCATGGCAAAGCAATGAGTTGAGGGTGGCTATTTTGAGGAATGCTCTTGAAAGTGGGGTTGAAAGAACAAAGAGAGAGAAAGAACAAAAGTAAAGTGACTCAACAATTAGTTGAAAGAGAAGTAAAGAAAAAGAAAAATATAAAACAAATACAAGCAGGAAAAGAAGACAGTCACATACACAAATGAAGAAAGAAGAGAAAATAGCAAGGTGAAAGAATATGAGAAACTGGGCGAGATAAAGTGATAGAAAGTGGAAGGTTTAGCCTATATGTCATGGAGGGCAAAAAAAAAGTCACTAAAGTATACCTAAATGTACCCTACCTGACCCTGAGCCTATTTTACAAGCTAAGAAAGTCCTATCGTGATCCTGAGGGTTGTATAGCGAACTTAAGGCAGTGAAAATAAGGGCAAGCTTATTGCAATAAGTATGAATGAGTGTGACTTTGTTTTGAGAGAGAGTGTTGAAAAGTAATCCTTATACTCATACTTAAATCATTGTGTGAAAAATGAGGATTTTGTTTCAAAGTTAGGACATTAGTTGCAATACGGAATTGTTCGCACCTCGGTGAGAAATTGAAGAGGATAGGTGTTAGCACATTGTTAGTTTGTGTCATGTTCTGATCCCCACATAATTCAAGCCTAATAGTTATAGCATGCATAGATTTGATGAGATTAATCGGGATTGATAGCCAAATGATTGCAAAGGATAAAACATGGATACTATTGTACAAAGATTTTGTATTGAGTCATAGTGAGTCGCCTGAGGACAAAAAATGAATTTAAGTTGAGGGTGTTGATATACCGTGGGTTCACGGTATTATTAATACTTTTTCCTTAAGTTTAGTGTGTCCAAAAGCCTTTTTGTGCTAATTTTTATATATGTTTATCTTTCTTTTGCAGGAAATCTGTCCAAACATGAATGTGGAGATTTTGAGCGAAGAAATGAAGAAGAGACCACCTACAGAGCTATTGACGGCCCGTCGTGCTTGTTACGGTCCGTAGGTGGCATCATAGTGCAGCTACTGAAGGAAGATGCGGAAGTCTAACCAAGTGTGGGGTTACGAAGCTTGTGACGGTCCGTTGTGTCTATGACGGTCCGTCCTGCAGGTTCGTCATGAACTTCAGAGAAGTAATCCCAGTACACATATTCCAAGAGTTGAATTGTTTTGGAACGAAGACCCTTGACGGACTGTTGTGCCTATGACGGTCCGTCATACTTGACATCGAGGGTAATGAAAAGAGCAGCAGAAGAAATTGCATAAGTATGGGACGACAGAGTCCATGACGTTCCGTCATAACCACGACGATCCGTCATGAGGTAGGTCGACCCAGCCGAGTTTTGGCAGATTTCCAGCAAATAGAGTCCTTGTTTAATTAGATTTTTATTTTTTTATAAATTGTTCGAAAAACCTCGTTTTGAGGTTAGACTCCGTATTGTTAGACATCATCTTAGTAGACACTGTATTGTAAGATTCTGGATTATCATTAGACTTTTTGTGAGATTATTGATTACTTTGAGATTCTTGCAAGTGACTTTTGGTGATTAATCAAGCAAACTTTCGGATTTTACTCTTTCTCATTGAAGTAAGTACATGAATTCTTATATAATATATTTGAATATTGTGATTATGACTATGAGTAACTAAACTCCATAACTAGGGTTGTGGGAACCATAGGCAAATAATAAGATAAAACCTAACTAAAATAACAATTCTAGAATAGTGTCTTGCATGAATTAATAATTCTTTCGCTTAGAAGTCTTTTTAACGAATGAGCAACGTTAGAACTCGCGATAATACTACTTGCCGGACCAAGGAGGTAGATAATAGGAAAAGAATTATCAACATAGATTTAGTGTGTACTATCTAATAGGCTATGATTGATTGGTAAGAGGTAATAACTTAGTCAAGTATCGAATACGATGCTTAATATGAGGTAAAGATAAGGGTTAGGATAGCGACACACGTAGCCGGACCTAGGTGCGGAGTGAGATTTTTTAGATGTCTGACCAAGGATTTTAGAAATACATAACTTATCACTTTACATGCAATATACTAGGAAAGAATTGTTATAGTTAGAATTATCAAGTTATGAACCTATGGGGAACACGTAAACCCTAGTTACTTTGATTAATTGATTAAAATCCAACATTCAAAGCTGTTACGTGTTTCTTTCAATTTCGTTAGTTATTATTATTTAGTTAGAAATAGAAACCCCCCTTTTATTATTTTTGCTTTCCAAGGAAGTAATTGACCAAACAATAGTAATAACAGGATAAAGTTAAGTCTAAACTATTTTCCTCGTCGGAACGATCCCTACCCGACTAGTTGGGTTATTTACTTGACACGACTGCTTTACTTCTTATTTGAGAAGTAAGTTTGAGCGTATCAGTTAATGACACAGAATGGTTCCCTCTAGGTTCTTCCCAGACGCTACCTTGGCAGCACTTTTTTGAATGCTTTGTTCCCCCTCAAGGACCCTATAGTTGATCCTTGGGGAGTCGTGCCCAGACATTTTGAAACTAAATATATACATCTAGGTTTTAGGTTAAACTCCACTTATTTAAGACTCCAAATAACACATAAAAACACATATAACAAACAAGGACACAGTAGCGCATAAAAGTGTAGTTTTTGAACGTCTTGGTCGTCCCTTGATATTTTTAGAATCTAATGCTACCGAACAAAATTAACTACGGTAGTTTAGGTATAAATATAAAATTTTAACAATTTTAAGTCATTATTCATAATGTGAGTCTCTAGCTTAGATCATTGGATTTTTGGGGGGGTTTCAATTCTCCCCCACTTGGTAAATATTCGTCCTCGGATGACACTAAAACATTTAAAACATTTTCAAGGTTAGTGACTCAAGATTAGCATTACACAAGCATATAACATAAATACCAAAACTACATATAGCTAGGAGGAACATCGAGAATAGATATAAGAGAATCAAAACACAACAAGAAAGTAGGAACAACATCTACAAGCTTATCATGCATTACGACTCCTCAGTTCTCATCTCATAATGGAGGAACTTCCTTCTCCACATTATATCATGCTAAAATAACATTTGTAGGCACATTATGTAAATTTCTCTTAGAAGCACAATTATGCAACATTTTCAAAAATTCACTTTGAAACATGCTCATAAGTATACTCATGCAACATTTAGGAAATTTACTATAAAGGTATAACGATATGAAATGTAAAGTCAATAAAGATCATTTTACCATATAACCATAAACTAATAAAAAATATGCAAAACCATAAGGGATCATGAAGACTCATATTTTTCAAGAAAAACCCCTAAACTTGCATCATGCTACTAAGGGAAACAAGACCTCCTCTAACATCCTCATTTGTCATGTCTGAGCGAGCAATAAGAACCTCATTCCCTTGATTAGCAATCGAGATTCGTTCATCATGAGGAACTTGCTCAGCTCGGAGAGGAACTGACTCATTCAGTACATTTTTCTCCACTCTTATTGCGGGTGTCCTCGTTGTATTAACATCCTATAAACATAAGAGAAGAGATTAGGAAATGGCACTTATAAACCTCAACTCTATGGAACGACACAGAGTAATAAAATACTTGAAACTTATATTGTCTTATAGCCTCTCTCTCATATATTTGTCACAACTAACACCGATGACAAAACTCTACTAGACATGGCCTCTTTACACTTTGAACCTTAAATACTACTTCATAAACTTATCCTCTAATACCATGTTTTATCACAAACTGGGAGAACCCCCAAGTCACGACACGACATATTTGACCTCTCGGAGGCCTTACAAAAGCCTCATCAAATTTATTCATTTCATAAGTATGAAAAGTAGTGCGGAATATAACGTATTTCACAAGAAAGTCACTAAGGAAACTCTTTTAATTAACATAAGGAGATCTAAGTCTCATAACGAACATTCTTAGGCATATCTCATTATTATTGGGTCATAACCCTTACATTAAAATAAACTTATAGTCTAATACAAAGTTTTAAATGATACAAAACTAAAAAAAACATTCATTTCCTTGAACATACGAAAACATATCAATCTTGAGAGAAATCTATATTCCAAGCTTCAACTCTAGGAATCCTCACTTGACACATGCATTTGCAGACATAAAGAGAAATATAAAATTTGTACAATTCAACACTAAGTATGGGTAACATGCAAGAAAATCATGTAAATAGGACTATTTAGTTGAATGTGCTTTCATGCCATTTTGATAAAACCTTCATAATACAAGTGCAAAAGATATCATACAAGTCTATCATCAATAACATAAGGTAATTCTCACATTGTAACACACTTAAACAATTACGCCTTCTATCTAAGGTTATCCTAAGACACAATTAAATAATACATGAAAAGACCGCCCATACAACCCCTTCAATACACACTTAACTGTTCCATAAGATAACCAAAGTTAAGGATATTTCCTTTCCAACCAACCCGAACAAGTCAAATATTCATTACTTAAAATACTAAGGGAGACATTTTTACATATAAGTGACTTCACATAACGTTCTTTGAAGACCTAGGGAACCCACACTAGTATCTTTAAGTCCTACTCGTGCATTGTGTAGATAACATCTTATTCCACTTCCTACACATTGTAGAACCTATCCAATACCTAAAGTGCATATCCCATATCATGATAATAGGCATTAACCAACATAGAACACACTAGCTAGGTGTGGAATCCGGTGTAACAAAACCCTACACCATGGAAGGTGTTCTACTAGCCAAAGGTAGAACTAAGGACACATCCCATGTAGGCACATGGTTTAGGGGATATCAAGGGCTTTTTTGTACTCTTGTATCATACTTCAAGTAGAGCTACTACCAAAAGCATATCGACTCAGTAGTGTGCCTTGGTTCTCATAGAGTAAGTTTATTCACATAAAAGTATTTGAGAATGTACTGTCTCTAAGACCTACCAACTCATAATACCACTACCAAGAAGGGATCCATAAGGTCTACCGATCAAGGTTCATTAAGATACGTAATTCATGAAACGGTTACCATGCTAGGTCTATCCGATTCACTTTATCATAAATCTTATTTTCATGTTCAAGGTTTAACATTAACTTTCAATCCTAGACTAATCCAGAAGGGACATCATTCTTAGGTATACCTGTTCAATATACTTTAGAACACCTCATTTATCTTTCATTTATATAGTAGGGACAACTAGGTATACCTAAACAAGACACCATATTAACATATAGAGAATCTTCATATTTTATCATCATCACATGCTAACATTTAGCGGAACCATGTTTTACAACATCACATAACTTTATCAATGTTTATCTTAACATCATATACCAACTTCACCATATGCCTATCTTCCACATAACAACATAACTAACCTTTAATTCACCTCATAATACATCAAGGTCAAAATCATAATATGAAGAAGAAGTAAGAACCTCCACTAGAATTAAATCGAACCATACAAAAGCAACCCTATTATAATAAGCAGTTGAAGAAAATCACCATTGTCCATTACGACAATTCACCATTATTCACCTTCCAATATACAAGAGAATTTACCCATTCATGCCCATAAAGAAAAGATCACCAATTCATCCTTACATTAATAATTCCACATATATAGAGATAAATAACAATAAGAATCAATACTAGAAATCAATCCAAATACAATTTAATCCATAACAAATTATAAATATCAAACCCATCTTACAAGTCAAAATTAAGGAATTAGGGAGATTAAGGGTTCATGGAATTTTTTGTCATAAAACCATCAAATAACATTATTAAAAATCATAACTCGTCTATTTAAAAGTTTTAATACCAGATCCCCGGCTTTAGAATTCGAAATAGGGTTTTTAGGGTTTTTTAGATTATTTGAAAATACTTTGCATTGGATCTTTGATTGATAGAGGAATCAAGAATGAAATCACCCTACCTTATTGAAGTCCTATCCACGAAATTTGTCTTTAATACTTTGAGAATTAGTCCTCTTCCTTGGAGCTTGAAGGTTCTTTATTGGAGGATTTGTATAGAGAGAATTTTAAAGAGAATAGAAAGCTTTGGGTTTTTGATTTGGGAATTCGTATTGTTGTGGGTGTAAAATGACTCAAATTCAATATACAATACACATCCAAAATACCCAAAAAACCCTTCATTAATTTGAACTTTTGAGCAAGTAAAACTTCATTTTTCTTTTTCAGATTTTCATTGCGGAACAAGTTCATATCATGGACATGGCCTCACAATTTTCTGGAAATTAATATTGGGACAGAAGGGTCCATGATGAGGTCCACACTGTCCTAGATGAAGTAAGTCCGCAACGTGGAGTGGCTCCCTCTAGGTTCTTCCCGCACTCTTCCTTGGACGCACTTTAGCCAAGGCTTCGATCCTCCTCAAGAACTCTTTAGTTTGTAATTGGGGAGTTGTGCCTAGAATTTTTTACCCTAAGAATGTCCATATACGTGTTAGGGTCATCTGCAATGATTTTAGAGTCCAATCAATGCATAAAAACAAATACAATAAATAAGGACACATTAGTGAACAAAAGACTAGTTTTCGAACATCTTGATTGTCCCTTGACATATCTACACTCTAATGCTACCGAACCAAATTAAGCACTGTAGTTTAGGTCTAAAAACATAATTTTTACAATTTTTAAGTCAATATTCATAATGTGAGACTCTATCTTAGGTCATTCGATTTTCAAGGTGTTTCACCTTCCTTGATATGTTTTCCATTTAAAATTTAGAGAGAGGAGAATGAACGAATTCACCAATCTCAGTGAAGGAGTTATGGGTGTGAAATAATATATCCTCAAGTTTACTCAATTGTCCAGGTATGCTACTCTAGAGCTAAAATGAACACATTAGTTATGGGGATATCCGATTTTGTTATGAGTGAATTTAGGTCGGCGATGCTTATATAAAATATGAAAATCTCTCATCTTATGGTTCATTCTGAAAAATTGAAGAACAAAAGCTTAAGAAAGTGGGTAGAGAGTTCAAGAGGTCAAGGACCAAATATAGGAACCCTTGCACGGGTAGATTTGATATTCAATGTTAGCTAAGGTTCAAGAAAAACTTTTCTAACTAAGGATCATTTAAAACTCCAAGAGTAAACAAATATAGGGCGTCGAACCCTAATCCCCAAGGAGGAAATAGTGGTGGTCCTTTTTTGAGAGACCTACATGTGCCAAGTGTGGTAATAAGCATGATGGTATATTTCTTGCCGGCACGGGTGTTATCTTTGGCTTTGGAAATAGTGGGCATCAATTGATGAATTTTCCAACCCGTACGACCAATGAGAGAGATTATAAGACCAATGCTTCTAGCGGTTCTAACACTGATTCTCCTAATAAGAATCACTTATATGCCCTCTAATCCTGAGGTAATCAAGAGAGATCTCTGGATATTGTGACCAATATAAGTTTTCTCTATTTATTTTATGCATTGTTAGACCCCGATGCCATTTTGTATTTATTTATACCTTTTGCGAACAAGAAATTTGAAATACTCTTCAATGTTTTCGAAGAAACTTTTTTGGTGTCTACAAATTGGTGACTGTTGCAAAAAGAGTATGGGAGATGTCCTATTTCTTTGTCTCATATAGTTACTTTCGTCGATTTAGTAGAATTAAAAATGCTTGATTTTTGTGTAATTTTTTGCATGGATTGGTTGCATGCCTTTTATTCTTCCACTAATTATAGAATTCGTGTGTTTAAGTTTCATTTCCCAAATGAGTCCATATTCGAGTGGAAGGGGGTAAATTCTATTCCTAAAGGTCAATTTATGTCATATTTGAAAGCTAGAAAAATGATTGCAAAAGAGTGCATGTATCACATTGTTAGGGTAATGGATGTTGAATCCAAGGGCCTTTTCATTAGATTTAGTACCCATACTCAATGAATTTCCAAAAATCTTCCCTAATTATTTTCACCAAAATCCTCCCGAATGGGAGATAGATTTTTGCATAGATCTTGCTGGATACAAAAGCAATATCCAGTCCTCCGTACCAAATGGCTCTGGCAGAGCTAAAAGTGTTGAAGGAGAAACTCAAGAATTTTCTAACTAAACAGTTTATTTAACATAATGTATCTCCATAGGGTTCTCCAATTTTACTTCTGAAGAAGAAAGATGGATCTCTTTGAATGTGTATCGACTATCGCCAATTGAACTAGGTACTATAAAGAATAAGTATCCACTTCCTAGAATTGATGATTTGTTTGATCAATTACAAGGGGCTTGCCACTACTCCAAAATATGTCTTCATTTGGGTTTCCATAAACTTAGGGTTAGAGGGGTTGCCATTCTTAAATTTTCTTTCTGAACTCAATATTGTCACAATAAGTTTGTTGTGATGTCTTTTGGTCTAACAAATTCAGCAACAACATTCATGGATACAATGAATAGAGTGCTTATGAAATTTTTTGATACTATTGTGATTGTCTTAATTGATGAAATTTTGGTATATTCAAGAAATGAGGATGATCTTATAACCTACTTGACAATTGCATTACAAATCCTCAAAGATCACCAATTTATATTCCATGTTTATTAAATGTGATATTTGGCATAAGAAAGTTTCTTTCCCTCGGGATATTATGTTGGGCATGGGTATAGAGGTAGATTAGATTAAAACAGAGGCAGTCAAGGGTTGGCCTAGGTCTATAACTCCTACCGAAATTAGAACATTTTAGGATTAGTTTGCTACAATAGAAGATTTTTTGAGGGCTTTTCCTCCATTTTTTTCCATTGATGGACTTAACTCAAAACAAAGAAATGTTTTTGTGGTCGTAGTCTGGTTAGAAAAGCTTTCAGGAATTGAAGGATAAACTCACCTCCTCTCCAGTGTTGACGTTATTAGATTGTACCAATGGGCTTATAGTATATTTGGCCTTTTCTGGAGTAGATTTGGGTTATGTCCTCATTCAATATTTTATGATAATGGCCTATGCCTTAAGGAAACTCAAGGTCCATTTAAAGAATTATATGATCTGTGATACTGAATTAGCGGCCATAGTATTTTCTTGTAAAATTTAGAGACATTGCTTACAGGGTGCATGTAGATGTGTTTACCGATCACAAGAGTGTCCAATATGAATTTACCCAAAAATATTTATATCTCTTACAAAAATGATTGTTGGAGCTTTAGAAAGACTAAAATATGTGTGTCCTTACCACCCTGGCAAAGCCAATGTGGTTGTGGATGCTGTAAGTTGAAGGTCCATGGGTAGTATGTCCCATGTTGAAGATGATAAAAAGGAGTTTGTTCTTGATGTGAATAGATTGGCCCATTATGTGTTTAACAAGTTGATTCTCTAAAGGGTGGTTTCAAGGCTTATCATAGCTCTCAATCTTCCTTAGTAGTTTATATGAAGCCTAAGAAAGACCTTGATCCTATTTTAGTGGAATTGAAAGAATGTGTTCACAACAAGTCTATTGAGATATTATCTGAAGGGAAAGATGGGGGTTCTTTAGGTACCAAGATAGGATGCGTGATTCTGATGTAGATTACTTAAGATAAAATTTTTAGAAGAGGTTCATGGTGTGCGATATTCTAATCATCAGAGAGCTACCAAGATGTACTGTGAGTTATGGGAGGTCTATTAATGGAATGGAACGAAAAAATACATAGCGGGTTTTGTGGCCAAATGTCTGAATTGTAAATAAAATAAAGTCGAACATCAAAAACAAAGAGGCTAACACATGATATGGATATTCGCACATGGAAGTGGGACGATTTCCATGTAGACTTTGTTGTGGGTTTACCTCCTACACAAATGCAACATGATTCTATTTGGATCATTGTTGATAAGATGACAAAATTAGCCTATTTAATACCCGTCAAGCTTTATTTTTGGGGAAATTCTATGCTAAGTTGTACCTCAAGGAAATACTGAGGATGCATAGGGTTCCTTTGTCCATCATTTTGAATAGGCATACTCAATTTACATCTTAATTTTTGAAGGCATTCAAAAATGGCATTGTACCAATGTGAAGCTTAGTACCGCTTTTCATTCTCTAGCGGATGGTCAAGTGGAATGCACCATTCACAGTCTAGAAGACATGGAAAGGGCATGTGCTATTTATTTCAAGGGTAATTTGGATGACCACCTACCGTTGATAGAAGTTGTTTACAACAATAGTTACCACTCAAGTATCGTTATGACATTGTTTGAAGAACTTTATGGCAGAAGGTGTGGGTCTGTTAAGGGTTGGTTTGAAGTAGGTGAATTTACATCATTGGTCCCGAGTTAGTTTGTGAGTCCTTTGAAAAAACTCAAGTTATTGAAGATAGTTTGAATACAAATCTATGTTGGCAAAAGTCCCATGCCGGCAATGGAAAAAGGGATTTAGAGTTTGAGACTGGTGATTGGATCTACTTGATGATCTCACTTAGGTAATATGTTTTGGTAGAAAGGGGAATCTTAGACCCTGAAATGTTGGCCGATATGATATCTTCAAACATGTTGGAAATGTTGCTTATGAATTAAACTTGCCTAGTGAACTGACTCTAGTTCACCCTGAGTTCCATGTCTCCATGCTCAATAAGTGCATTCGTGCTCTGGTATCCACTCTTTCTTTAAAAGGTCTAGGAGTTGATGAACTTTTTTACCAATAATTGAAGACATTGAGATTAAAGAAGGAGATTTTGTTTAGGCTCATTAGAGGAATTACTTAGTTAAAAGTTCTTCTTGGGGGGTCAAGGACGATATGAATTCTCGTTATCCTCATCTTTTTCCTTGTTTTCCAAGTAAAAGTTCAAGGTTAGTAGTTCCTCTTAGTTTGTAGTGAATTGCGAGTCATGTGTATTTTTGATGTTTCTATGATTTCCTTTATATGTGCATGTTGTTGTGATAATTAATGTTTAATATATCTTGAGTTTTAAGGATTTATATGTTTCTCCAGATTTGTTTGCATTGTCGTATGATGGTGGTGTATTTGACTTCATGAGATTTAGTATTGAGTATGCTTAGTTATGTTTTGATAAAATCAGCAATATTGGTTTTTATTATATGTTGAGCTTATATTAGCTGGAGAAAGTAGCTCCTCCTTATATGATATGAAATGATGTGTGTTCGTGCATATTGTGTTGTGGATGTAGTTCCTACTTCCTTGTGATGCGTTGCTATCATTTTACAAATGGATTTGATGTTTCCTCTCTCGTAATTTGCATTATTCTTATGTTTTATGATTTTTGGGCTGCTAGACTTGGGTCTTTTTTTCCCCTTTAGGTGTTTAAAGTATCATTCGAGGACGAATGTTCCTAAGGGGAAAAGTTGTAACACTCTAAAAAAATGATTAGTGGAACTAGAGCCTAAACGTAGGGTCGAACTTCTTTAAAATGATTTATAGGGGTCAAATCCATGATGCATGTGCCATGGACAAGGAGACACGCCAAAGCCAAAATGTCAAGGCTGCCCCTAGCCCTTAGTTACTGGCCCAATCTTAACGAGAAAGACCACAAGTTGCGGTCCTCATTGTGGGTCGTGAAGGTGGATGTGGCCTTGCATTGGACATAAAAGGAATGGCCACCAAACTTCCTAGCCACATCCTCAAAAGCCACAGGATACACCACTGCCCATGGTAGACCTCAGGAACCGTGAAAGTGGTCATGAAATTCACTTGGAACCAAGTCTCTAAAGACTTACCCTCACAAGACCAAGTAATAACCACGACCATCACCATGGATCGTGGTCCCTACCACGGATCATTTGAGGCTTCGTGGTCTTTCTTTATCCATGGGTGAGCTTTGCCACAAGAAAAGGAGGCTACTAACTCAGTCCTTACGACAAGTATCACTGGTCGTGGTGCTCCGCATGGCTCGTAAGCGTGCACGGGGACCATTTAATGAAGGTCAAATGGGACTTCTTATTTTGAAGTACAATTACTGTGGAGGTCTTTTGGGCATTTCAAGGGGACAATTATATTTTTTTATGTCATTTCTTGGCCAATCTCAAATCAAAAACACAAACACCCAAATATTTCTCTCAAAACACAATTAACTGAAATAATTCACTCTACTTCCTTCATTGAAGAGCACCAAACGCTTCAAGACTAGGGCTCAAGCTCCAAGGTTTTAACTTCAAATTTCATGGGAAAACTTCAATTAAGTTATGGTAACCTTCATTGATTGAATATTTTCTCTATGAAGCCCTTCAACTCTATTTTTTAAAAATTGGGATAAAGTTCAAAACATTGGGGTTTGGTTGTAGCCATGGGTTCTTCTTGTAAGGGTTTTTTTATGTTAATTGATCTATATCCCGGTAAATTTTGATATTTATTGAGGGTTTTTATTCTGACATTTTTCATTAAACCATGTGCTTCCCCATGAACCTAACTTTACGAAATTGAGATGGGTTTGTTGGTGCAATGGGAATACTTAGGAGTGTATGCATGTTAATTTAGTCAATTATTCTTGTTTTATTCATGTTTAAAGTATTAATTCAAAATGTGATTGCATGATATGATCTATGACCCTTTAAGGGAAAATTGTAAGTGAAGTATGGTCTTGAAGAAAATTTACGAAGGTATTCTATGTTTTAGATCCTTATATATGAATTATTGATCAACTTGAAAGGTGGAGGTGTTTACTTTTAATGTATCTTATGTATAAAGTTATGTTCCACTTGAATGATAAAGATCCAATGATTAATGTATGAATTAAGGTATTGTTGAAAGACATGTTTCCTTTCTATTACTCATGATTATGTATGAATTGTATGCGATGATTATTCTAAGGTGAAAGGTAGTTATCACTATGTTGAAACAATGAGATATGTTATGAGTAGGGTTGAATAATGGCTAATGTACTCCTTCACATATGAAATTGTAATTCACCTTAACTATGTATAAGATGGAGAATAATTCTTAGCACCAAGTGGATATGACAAATAAAGTAGAGAGATTCCCTCTAGTATTAGTTCGGGTCTTCTACATATGCTCTCATGATATGGAAACTCTCTTTCTAGTACAATAGGTCTGGTATCTTGATGCAATCTCTCTATCACATAGCTACGTGCCCGCATAGTTCTTTTTTAGTGGATCCATATTATATCTTTATATTAGATGTGAGTTTGTAATAAGTATGATACAATTTATGAATAAATGATTAATTATGATGAATTTCACCAATGAATCTAATGATTTCCCCAAAATATTAAGCTGTGAGTTTGTAATTTTTGTTGGTTGATTATCAAATAAACTTGAATTGCTAATGTCTCTATTGAACTAATTATTCACTTATGATATTCCCCTTATCTAATGTAGTCTCCTAGATTTTTTGGTGTTGAATTTTATTCATAGCATTGGAGGGAAATTTTATGAGGGTTAATTTATAATCGTGATGTTATATAAATGATTTATGATTTCAATGAAAGTATTATATTCATGTTTATAGTGCCATTGTGTTATTACTGAAATTTTTTTCTCACATACACATACTAATGAATGAAGAATGAAAATTTTTTCTCTGATTAAGTTAATGATGATGTATTGATTAATAAGATATTCTCAATTGTACTCTAAGGAATGATAATAACTTGTTGTCAACTGTCTTTCTTACAATATGAGGAATAATTCTAAGCACAAAATAGAAATTGATTTTGATGGATGTTCATCTACTACTTGAAGTGGGTATGTGATAGAAATCCCTTGAAATGGATGCTTATATGTGAGTTGAGGCGGGGTATCTAGTGGTAATCTCTCTAGCCCACAAATGTATCCCACATAGGTTATTAGCTAGTGGATCTACCTAAGATAAATATTAACGGTCCTACCTTAGGAAACTAGGGATCCTTTATTTTGTGTAGGTAAAACCACTATTCCATGAGTTGTCCACATGGTATTTGTTGATTGAGGATTTCAACCACAATGTATGATAATGAACTATGGCTACTCAAGAAAGCACTATCTAGTGTGGGTGGTAGTATGGGATACCATCCATGCATTACAAAAGTAGGCTTTCAGAGTGGATATGGTGTGTTTCTCTAATTTCTTAATATCTAATGAACGAATGAGCTCTTAATGAAGCTACTGAAAAATGTTGACTTAAATGCTTAGTGTAATGGTGCATACTTTACTCTGATGGCATTATGAGTTACTTTACTTGCCATGACTTATGAAATGTATGTGTTCCTTATGTATGAGTATTGATTAAAGATGAGTAAAATGTTAGGTCCATCTATGGTGTCCTCAAAATGGTATTTAGTATGAATAGTAGTAGAGGATGATATTCTTATGTTGCACAAGTATAGGTTATAGTTACCTTATTAGGTGAATGTTCTAATGTGATGAAATGACTTATATTTTTATTATCCTTGTATCTTATGCTTTTTGCTTAAAATCATGATATTTCTCGGAATTTGCATATAGCATGGTTTTCAAACAAAATGCCTTTTTTAATCATGGATTTTTAGTGGCTATCATAATTAGTACATTTTTTGTGTTAACCCATATTTCTTTATATGTTACTACAAAGTGTATATTCCAGCATTTGACGCGATTTCTTCTAGTTCAACCATAACATTACTATTGATCATGTTTGTGGTATGTCCTCATGGATTCACATAAGTTCTTTATTGTTTTTTCATGTACTTCATTATATTAAAAAACTTATTCGACTTTACTTGTACGGGTTTTGACCCTAGTTTTGATTTAAATATGATTTTCGATGTCCACTGAGACTAGTAGACTTCCGTTATTTGAAAATATGTGTTTAGTTGTATGGATTAAAAGAGTTTGAAATTCATCACTATTTCTATTATCTAATGTGATGACATGTTATTTTGTTTGTATACAACTTTTTAGAGTCTTGTACACTAAATTACGTTCGAAGTGTAGGCTCGTGGGATTCTCAGTAATGAATGATAAGTACACCGTATGGAATAATGCTAAGCATTGATTGTATATGGATTGAGATGGATGCTCATTTGTGTATTGACGCGGGGTATCTAGTTGCAATACCTTGAGATAGAAGCTCATCCATGAGTTAAGACGGGGGTATGTAGAAGCAATCTCCCTATCCCAAAACTATGGCTTATATAGTCTATTATCTAGTGTCTCAACAAAAGTTAAATATTAATTGTCCTACCTTAGGTAAGTAAGAATCCCTCATTCGGTGTGGGTAACACAAAGATTTTGATGACTTACTCACATGGTCTATGTCGGTTAAGTTTTTCCCCCACGATGTATGATAATGAATGAACATTTTTTCAAGTATGCACTACTTAGTGTGGGTGGTATATAGGATGTCATCCATAAATTCAACAAGTAGGCTTTGGGAGTGGCTATGGTGTGTTTCTCCAATGTCTTAATGTCTAATAAACAAATGTGATCTTAATGAAGCTAATGAAGAATGTTGACCTAGATTCTTAATTTTATGATACATTCTTCAGTTGGATGGTATTATGACTTTTCTTTTCATGACTTATGAAATGTATGTGTTCCTTATGTATGTGTATTGACTAAAGATGAGTATGGAAAATGGTAAGTTCATATAAGGTGGGCTCAAACCGGTACTTAGTAGGAACAATAATATGGGATACTATGCTTACATCGCACTAGTATAACTTAGTGTTATTTAAGGTGAATGCTCTAATGTGATGAAATTACATTTATGTTGATTATACTTGAGTGTTTTGCCTTTTGCTGAAGTTCATGATATTTCTAAAATTGGCATATAACATGGTTTTCAAACAAAATATCCCTTTTAAGCATGGCTTTTGAATGGGTATAGTAGTCAGTACGTTTTGTGTGCTAATCCATATTGCTTCTATTTATATTACAAAAGTATCGGTTCCAATGTTTAAGACAATTTCTTTTCGTTCAAGCTTGAGTTGATTATTCATAAAGTTTGTGATATATCCTTCTGGATCCAAAGACATGTTTTTTTTATTGTACTAGACCCTTATTAGTCTTTCTGTTTTAAGGGACATGACCCTAGTATTGATTCAAAGTTGTTTTTTTTTGTCCATGTGAGACTACTACACTTCCACTGTTTTAAAACACATTTTCAATTTATGGATTAAAATAGTTTTAAATTCCGCACTGTATCTATTATATTATGTGATGACATGCTATGATACTTGTATAAGGCTTTTCACAGCCTCGTACGTCGTGTTACGTCTGGGGTGCCGCTCGGAGTGTAACATTGACTAGCCTAGAAAGTATAATTCATGAACTATGATAAATTTACACGAGCTAGGGTTTTGAGCACTTTGCAAGGAACTATACTAAATTATCTAAAAAAAATTATATTTAGACCAACATAACCATAATAATCAAATTTACAATATATATTTAAAATCTAGAAACCCAGGTGTGAACAATTCATGAGAATTAAAGTTACTAATTGAATTCCACGGATCTAATGGATTAAAAGAACCCACTAATTAAATCCCACATACTTGTGTTCAAATTTTATGGAGAAATCGTTTGGATATCGGTGTTGAACTTCAAAAAACACATCTTCTTTTCTTAGAAGAAACAAGAGACTTTTCCTTTTCTTTTATCCCTATGTTTGGTGATTTTTGGTGAATCAGCGTTTTGAGTATTGTCGGACTATTGTATTAGTCTTAGATTATGTAAAACGATGTAGTTTAGACATCAAACGATGTAGTTTTAGTGTCCAATGCATAGGAAAAAAGACTAAAATGGCTTTGACTTGAAAACCCTTACTTGAAGGTTGACATGTTCCCTTCACTGTTACTTGACAGGCCATGTTAGGTTTCATAGGCCATATAGGCCATCGCAGTTCTTTAGAATAGCTTGGGTAGTACATGGTCAATTTCATAAGCAACTTGACAAACCTTGTGGTGTTCCACGACCTTTAGAGCACTCTGTGGTTCTCCATGCACGATTGGATTTGAACCATGATGAAGGTGACGGGTCGTGGTCCTATTTATGGCCTCTGAACTACTTTGAGGTTTACCCCTTTTATCCTATTCAATTTTAGTTAAATATTGATGTGTTACAATATCTCCCCATTAGTATTTTCCATCCTTAAATGAAGACTACACAAGTTGATCATAGGGAAAAGACTATAATTCCTAACAATTGGCTTTAAGATTTGAGTGCATTGAGTTCCATGAACATGAAAATATGCTGAAATGCAAGAATCACTGAGGGAAAAAGATATTGAGACTGAATTACACCAAAGTATTATTTTAGATCGGAGAGGAACTAGCACCTTAAGCTGAAACTGAATTGAAAGGAAAGAGGTGATGATATTTGACTCTCATGGTTTGTTCTGCTTCCTAACTATCTCCCTCTACGAACTAACTCGTCCACAAAATTTTTACTAAATCAAGTTCCTTATTTCTCCACTTACAAACCTGGCATTCAAGAATCTCTTATTGAACCTCTTAATAAGTGAGACTTTCCTTCACAACCACACTCTATAATGGTACTATAAATGTCAAATCACCAACACACTTTCCATAAGGAAATATGAAAGACTACATGTCCGCTTCTAGTTGAACTTGAAGCTCTAACTAATTAGCAACATTACCAACCCTTTTTAGATTTTTTGAAAGACCTAAACATTTGGTATTCAGTTTCTCTTTCTTGAGAAATCTCATCACCTCTTCATGGTTGACACTTTCTAGAAAACCCAATCATGAAATTCAAACTCTAGGTTCCTTGTCCTCGCATCATTATAGGACTACTAATGACTCTAAGTTGCCTTTAGTCTATCTTTAATGAGCTGACATAGACTCATGAACCAAATCTTTACCGAAATCAAGGCTTCTTCACCTACTTTACACAAATAAATTTGAGACCGGCATCTACGCCCATATAGTGCCTCTTACAAGGCCATTGGAATACTCTAATGGAAGTTATTGTTATAGACAAAATCTATAAGAAGTAGGTGATCATCCTAGATACCCTTGAAATTGATCACAGAAGGTCTCAACATATCTTTTATAGTTTGAATGGTACAATCTGCCTGACCAATCGTCTTTAAATGAAATTATATATTTAGATTTACCTAAATTCCAATACCTTTTTAATATGATATAAAAAACTAGATGTACACTAAGGCTTTCTATCTGAGATTAGTTAAATGGGAATCCCATACAATTTAACTATCTCACTAATGGAGACTCTACAAATCCTATGTTGAATCTATAGGCTTGATAACCAAGAAGTGAGTAGACTTAATGGCTTCGTCCACTATCACTGAAATATAGTCATGGTGTCTACGAGTATGAGATTAAACCATAATGAACTCCATGTTTTTCACGTACCACTTATATGTAGTAATTTTAATCTCTTGAATCACGCCTCTTGGTTTTTGAAGATTTACTTTAACTTAATGACAGTTGAGACACTTAACCGTAAATTCTACTATGTCTCTCTTAAAGTCATTCATCCAAAAGACTTCCCATAAATCACAATACATTTTAGTGTCACTTTGATTGTCTCATTCAAGCCCTTAGGTCATGAAACATAAGTAACAGAAATGATGTGACAATAAAACTTTTTACGGTCAAAGTATTTTCATAAAAACCAAATGGAAGTCTAAATATTATCCCAATAGACCATCAAATACAATCGAATATCAAGAAGGTTCACAACCCTTTAACAAAATAGTCCCAAATGAAAAAGTACTATAAACTAGAATTAAACAACTTTCTTCCTTGAATCTTTAGGAATCATCAAAAGCGCGGAGAGAATTAAACAAAGATTTACTCAATGATCGAGACCTACACTTATAGAGAACGTAGAAAATATGGGTTACGACAAAAATGATCCAAGTCTGTTAGCCTTGCATAAAAATCCTTAAAACATGCTCAAAAGGGACACTTAGTTGAAACCATGCATTTTATCAAGTTTAAAAGTCATTAGTCATAGTTGTGAAGAAACATAAGTCAAACTATATCATAAAAAATCCTATGTTATACTGGTACAATGCAAAGGTAAGATCCCATAATCCTACTCTATGCTAAGAATCACTTTTAGGTCACCAACATCCTACATATCTTACCTTGACCTTATCCATAGCCAACATTCATAGACAACAAAATATTCAGGTTCATAACTTGTAGAAAGGTAAGTAACTCTTAACGACAATATATATCAAACATGCTTAATTGATAATAATTCATAGATAAGAGAACCACACCACAACCACTCTTAAAGCTTACTTGTGCAATGCATAAGTGGAGTCACATACCCCCACTCATACTAAGTAGAACTTCTTAAGAAATCATAAGTTATAGTACATGTTTATAGTCATGTTCTTGTAACAGTTCATATTATTATCATATAGGGAAATATAGCCTTGACCCACATAGACAATGTGAAATACATGAAATATGGTGGCATGTTCCACTCCAA
This sequence comes from Solanum neorickii, assembly GCA_027704865.1. NCBI lineage: Eukaryota > Viridiplantae > Streptophyta > Magnoliopsida > Solanales > Solanaceae > Solanum > Solanum neorickii. The sequence continues at coordinate 30,194,676 of JAKWJC010000369.1, forward strand.
AAAGAGGGTCCTACTTTCTTGTTAAACGTTATTAAGGACACTTCATCCAGTTTTAAGCACCGACGACATTAGTTAGTACATTACCCATTCAAGGGTTTGGATCGTTCCCACAGGTAGTGGTATTGATAATATTTTAGCCAAGCACAAATTAAGTCATACTAGTCATAGCTACGAGAAATTATCAAATAAAACACTGAAAATTAGAAAATTTTACACAAGTGTCAATGAAGAATGTGGGGTTTTGCAATTAAATTAACAACTAAAAATAGTAAAAACAAGACACACTAATGGGGAAACATGACTATTGGGATGTGACCGGAATATGAAATAAATACACCATAGGGTACTTTCTATTGATAATACATAGGTGAATATACATAACTAGGCTAGGCTTTAGTAGAGGTAAATCTTCTATCGAACAAGGTACCTAAATAAACTCGGTTTCTCTTAAACACCGAGTTGAAACCTTTAAGCACAACCTCCGTCTTAGCCCAATCACTAATACAACCCGTAAGTACATCTTAGAAGAAAAGAGTACTCTTGAGTCGGAACAAAACGTGCTTGACCTCTCGAAGGTCTTGCACAAGCTTCTTATCTATCATTCAATTCATAAGATATGAAAAGTTGTGCACAATTAAATTTTTTCACAAGAATATATAATAATAAGAAATATATTTCATAAAATATGAGGAATAAGACTCGTCGTCATTAGCCAATACCAAACGTACACCTTACAAATCTTAGGGACACGACCCTTTACATTGAAAGAAGTACATAAATAGGCTAATACGAGTCTTAAAGATGAATTAAAGAAACATAGACTATGCCCTCGAATAGATGAGGACATACTTAGTCTTGAGAGAGTTGATTCCCAAGCTTTCCTTCTATCCTTCAACTTGCCTCCAAACTATACTTATAAAGTATAAAAAATGTATGGGAAAAAACATTGTACTAAGTATGTGACATGCAAAATAATGCAAAAAGGGACAATTTAGTTGAAATATACAATGCTATTTTGATAAAACCTTCATAAACCATTCTTTCAAACATTTTATAGATCATCATTTAATAAATAAGGTAGAACTTCCATATTTCTGACATAAAGACAAATTTTTATAAACCCACTTAGCATATAAGTCTTCCTATCCCAAGTTGTCTTAAGACTCACTTAGGTAAGACATAAATAGATCGCCCATACAATCTCTTTAGTAAACACCCAAATGATTCTTAAGACAACCAAGGAAAAGCATAATTCATTTCATTTAGCAAGTCAATATTCAATACTAAAGACACTAGAGGAACATTCATTCATTAAAGACTTCACATAAGTGCCCTCCTCCAATGTACTCGCAATTTACCCTAAGTGCAATGTGAAAGTAGCACCCCATACTGCTACTCCCACTTAGTTCTCCTTGAGGATTCCCATGGTTCAAGCAAACCACAATTATGATTCAATACTTCATCCTATAAGATATAACTTCAACATGCTTTTTTAACATAGGACTTAAAGTCACATTACTTTCATTAACGTCATATACTTAGCAATTAATACAATTCATATAAGGACACACTAAGACTCCGTTCAAATGTCTTCTTGTGCAGTGGAAAAGTAGCGTCACATTCCACCTCCAATCGTAAGTATTACACCCTTAAGAAGACTTGGTTCTTTTGCATACATTTGTGGGGTCTAGCTTTAATCGACATAGACCATGAGAGCTTGACATCAAATCCCGGTACTACCCTTACCAGAAGAGGGATCCCTACTTGCCTAAGGTAGGGTCATATTCTTTAGCCTTTACATGGATTATCCAATACTACACCAACGCGAGCGCATAATTAAGTGATAATGAGATTGGTACTAAGTAACTCATTCTCTTATTACGAGGAGAACCCATCTCAAGGGGTACATTGGATACAACATCTCTACTCACGCAGTGTACCCGCCCCTTCTTCAAATCCACTCGGTGCTAACTCTCCCACGGAGTCTTAAACATTCATTGACTATGGGTTAAAACATAACTATTGAACATCCTATCTTAACTCACGAAGGGTATCAAACCTATTGAACATCTTATCTTAACTAATGAAGGATATCAAACCTCCAACCTATCTTTGGAAAGCTCATCAGGAATAGTCAGGTTGCTACTAAACACTTAATCTCAACTCACGAAGAGTTTTCACCCCAAAATCCCCTCTTTTCATACTTAGGAATTTTAAGGATGGTCTAGACACTTCATCTCTACGCACGAAGAGTTTCTACCCTACAATCCCCTATTTTAATTCATTGACTTCGTTGATGCATTCAGGTGTTTGTGTGTGAGTACATATGAGCACACCTTTAACTTAATAGCCATTATTCACAACATTAAATTATAGACATTCTCATAGCCACATTCATAATAATTCACACATTATTATAATTCACATATCAAATACATACTTTATTAGATACAAACCTTTCAAGATATTCATTTCAACTTAAAAAACATATCATACATATACATATAAAAAACATCACTTCACTTCACATATAATGCCTTCAAAGCCATTCTCATAATACACACATAACTTCATATACTTCAAGTAAAAACCGCCACCAAAAGTGGACCATACCACTCAAGAGTTACTTCAATTTAACGTAATAAGGATAGAAAAACTTACGCTTCATCCAAGACTTGACCACCTATTCATAATTTATCCAATAATCGATCATAAAATAGCCCTTAAGGCAGGAGCTAAAACACAATAAAACCAACAAGAAACCATAACTTAACACTATCTAATCATGCTCATTAAACACATTTCACTATATAAAAGTTAATAAAAGGACTAGACATGATTCCGTTGGGGTTTTGACATTAAAATCTTCATGTCAGACTAAGAGCAAGTCATTTTAATCATTAACATTTTCATGCAAAGACCCATACTTAGAGTCAAGGAATAAAGAAGTTTGAAGTTTAAATCCCTGTTGAAATGACTCCCTGAATGAAATAAGGTTCAAGGATGACTACCATGCCTCAATGAGAAGGAACCCACGAGATTTTTGATGAAGAAAACGTGAAGAACTTGGTCCACTTTCTTGGATCTTGAAGCTTCTTCAATGGAGGTTTTTGGAGGAAGAGTTTTGGAGAGATTTTTTATTTGATCTTTAGGGTTTGAAATAGTATGTGAAATTAAGTTTAAAAGGACCTAAATCAGTCCACAATTGATCCCCAAATTTCCAAAAAGAACCATACACTATTTGGACCCTTTTCCAAACTCAAATTTGACTTAAAAATTACGCGGCCAAATCTGGAACTTGGCTGCGCATCGCGAGGTCATTTATTGATCTTTGTTCTGGAAATTAATTTGGGACAGTAAGGTTCGTGTTGTACCCGCGTTGCAGGGATGAATTTGACCAACAAGTGCTGGCTGCGCGACTTCAAATCTAGGCTGTCTGGCAGGTTTGATGGCCCATGTTTGGGTCCTCCTTTGTGACCCTTAGGCTGGTCCCCGGGGTGTCGTTCTTGGACCTTTCTACCCTTTACATGTCAGTCTATATATAGGAATCATAGATAATTTCATCCTCAATCCATCCCCCAAAACACTACGACACACTAGTTCAACTTTTACTAGTTTCAGGACGTCTTGGACGTTTGACTTCTAAACACTCCCAAATTTTACAAACTGAATTCTAATGCTAAACTACACTATTTTTATACATTATTAACAGATGGAACACATATGAAGGATTACTTTGACCTATTTCATTTTGAGGGTGTAACAATACTCCCCCACTTGGGAACATTCGTCCTCGAATGATACTAAACACTTTCAAGAACAAAAGAGACACGAGTAGCAGCATACCAAACATATCATAAAGGTCACGACATTCATAGTTATTCACAAAATATACAAGGAACAATTGCTTCATATTATCAAGCATTTTAACCAATAAAAGCAATTTGGAAAAAAATCCATAATTCGAATTACACACTTACTTAATCATTTTCATTTCATTTATGAAGGAACTACCTTCTCCAACATTACACATTTCATCACACCATCATGAAACTCAACATGCAGTAACCTTCAAATCATACATTGTCACATAAACACAAGCAATTGATCAAATATCATTAGCCACACATTCACATGAGAGATTGATCAACTACAAACCTATACATGAAACTATGATGTCATAAAGAGCATGCAAAATACCATATCATCAATGGAACTCATATAATAAGGAAACATGCAATTCATTCTAATACAAGACTCCAAAACAAACAAAACTACAAAGGATTTTTGGCCTCAAGATTTAGTAAGAATAGAAGGAAAGATAAGGATATCAACTACCTTTCGACTCAACTCATTCTCCCCCACTTAGGGTAAACTCATCTAAAGCAAAGCAAAATAACCATAATTTCATGACCGGGGAGTACTCTGTATAAGTAACATGGCGTACTTTACCTCTCGGATGTCTTATACAAGCTCATAGTTATCATTCATCTCATTTTCATAGGTAAATTAGCGAAAAATTTTAAAAACATTTCATAGCCCTTCATATGCTAGAAACTTTACGTCAGATATGTATATATATATATATATATATATATATATATATGTATATATATATGTATATGTATAGTATCGAAAGTGCATATTTAGACTGTAGTATCTTTTGCCAACTTAGACTCAACATTTTAGAATACTAAGGAACACGACCCTTACAACATAAAACATAGTAACCTATTACATGAATTTACAATAAGTAAGACTTAGGACATCCTCGGACTTAAGGTTTCTTTACTTTATCTAGGGAATAACATATCAAGATCGTCACCATTAAATACATACTTTAAGCATCCATAACCTAAACTTTGTGTTAAACGTAGAGAAGAATGGCGTTAGTACAAGAATGCACTAAGTATGAAAACTATACAAAAACATGCATATAAAAGGGACATTTTTTTTGAAATCATACTTCATGCCTTTTGAGAAAATCTTCATAAAATCTTTATAGAATAACCTTTATATCATTCACATACTTCATATAGACATATTCAAAGGCCAAAGTTCATAAAAGCTCACACATAGAATTTAAGCAACATTTGGGCTCACTTTTTAGTGAGCTATTTCTACTTTACAGTGACTAATTCCCTTTTATAGTGAACATATTTTCTTTAACTCCTTAACCTCCAAAGTAACCCTCTAGTGATACTTGGTGCACTGCATCACCTTAAATCCACAAGGAAATCATAATCACATTCTAAACAAGTCATCACATATCATCATAGAAGTATAGCACATGATAGATAAATTTTTAAGGACATTACAGTGAACTCTATACACAGAACATAATGATAACTTAATCAAAATCCCGATCTAAGCCTACTAGTTCAATGTACATGTGAAGCCCCACAACCTCACACATAATTAGTAAACATATCATGAGATCACAAGACTTAACATATCCTTCATGTACCAAGCACATTACTATAGTCAACCATATAGACTTCAATGTAGGAACTTAGTGACATAGTCATATTAGAACTTGGTATCATACATATCATCACATCATGTAGACAATAATACCATGTCATGAAAGAGAACCATAAACATATGCACATACATTAGACCAACTTCCTAGGACTCCCCTAGAAGCTACTTAGGTGGGTTTATTATTTTCGCCTATCCTAATTCCTTCCCATAGGTCATCCTACTTAGGGTCCTTACTTTACTTCCATTGTCCATTTTACTTTATGGAAACTAATTGCCTTAACCGACACTAATACTATGGTTGTTACATAGAATTTGGTGTTGTAGAGCCTTACACCAATGGCAGGTGTTCTTTCCTTGCCAAGGTAGAACATTAATACATGATAGCACACTAATGAAATCACTTGCTAGATCCTATGTGGCAATCATAGTTAAAGGGACTAAGAGATATACATAACCCTGTACATTACTATTGGAATTGGAGCATCATCTCATGAGAAACCATTGGTGAATCTTCCTCAAGTAAAGTCAACGCCTCATGTGGAACCATGGGTGAATGTTCCTCGATGGAAATTCAACACCTTTTTGAGAAACCAATGGTGAATCTTCCTTTAAGGGAAGCCAACACCTCTCATTGTCAAGTTCACTCATTGCTATCCTAAGTTTCTTTTTTATTAAAAAGACTTTATTACATTATTTCATAAAACATAGGCTTTGGATATTCACTCCTTATATGCTTATAGCATATTGTAGCACCTATCTTGTTTTAGGTACTCTTGAGCACACCTTTCAAGGACCCTCTAATGAATAGATCTCCATACATGTGTGTATATACATTTGAGTAACCCTTTCACATAACATCTTTAGACCACACATCTTCATAACACACTCATGCATTCATATTCATGTACATAGGAAACAAGCCTAGGAACTATCCTATCAAGGCAAACATGTTCAATGTATAGACAAGGTCCCATACCCTTGCCCATACTAGTAAACCTATCAAGTCAAACTAGTTAATGGAATGCATAACATGCTTCACATAGATATGCCTTACATGCATAGTAGTACATATTTAGTGAATATGAGATCAACCTTTCATTAGACACTATGAACTTTTATTAAATTGTAAGCATGCATAATCTATGAGTGTGTGTGTACATTGGTCAACATTATCACATAATGGTTATCAACCAACAAATTGAGGTTGACACCCTCTTATGACAACAATGCACAACAAACCATAGACCATAAAACACAATTTAGCATAGGAGGAATGCTAACCTCATATGACACATTAAGACTCATAATATTAGCTACACACATTCACATAGGGGTACATGGGCAGGGGTCATCAATCCTTAACACTTCATTAATGGCAGAACTTATACATGGTCTTAACATAACCATTTACATGCTTATTACACTAGCTACATAACCTAGATTCACAACTAGAATAAAAGACTAGGCACAAGTTACACGTAGTGTGATCATCATAACCACACACTGAAATATATATATATATATATATATATATATATATAATGAAGATAAAATAAACACAACCACCATAAGTGTATCATACCAAAGAATGCCATAGTAGACTTTACCAATTCATCAACCTTTTCATCAACATTTATGAATAAACCTTTTTAATCTACAATAAGTGTATGGGGAAGTTACAAATTTACTTTAATCATGAAAGAAACCATGTACAAGTCTACAAGATCATACTGCAACATAATATAATACATCACATATATATACTAGAGAGTAGAGATTCATAGATTATCAACCACTTTCCGTAGTCTTGATCATAAATCATATTTTAACAATAATATAAATTTAAGGAAGTAGATAAAAACATATAACATCATAGCTAATTATGATTCATCTACCCTAGAATATAGATCACATCATACATCGCCATATAAAGTCTATATGCTAGAAGAACCTTAATCAATCCTTACCAATTCAATTGTTATCTATTCATATTGTATAAATTATACCTAATTATAATAAGATTACACATATAGGAAGTAGCTAAGACGATTCACCATGATCGAGTCACATAACAACCATCCAAACGCAAGATCGTTACTACATGATATACTAGCCTTGTTCAGAACCTTCAAACTTGACTCTCATGGATTATTCCTCAAAAATTAATCATCAATACATATACTAGACAGTTGGTATAACCATATTAACTTAATTGAATCACAATTCAAGATACATGAGATGAAGATCATAAAGCCATACATAGGCTAAAATTGAGTTTTTGAGAGAGTATGGGTTCATCATGGCTACATTGAAGAAGAAGAGATTGAATCATGAAACTTCTTCGAAAATATTGAAGAGGATTATCTAGATTAAAAATTAACTAGAGATGAAGGATCACCATACCTTTATTATATGAAGAAACCATTAAATATTGGTGAAGAAACCATAGAAATCACATCTACAATCCGACCTTGAAATTCACCTTCAATGGAAGTTTCTAGAGAGGACATTTTGGGAGAGGGAGGTTTTGATTTTGCATTGAGGATTGCGTATGGGATATTCACATTATCAACAAACCTAACATATCCAAAAACATGAGAATAAACCTCCTATGTTCAGGTTATCACGTTGGGTGAATTTCCCATTAACCCCATGATTAGGCAACATGCATGACCATAACTGAAACCTACATCGACGACCAATCATCAACACCACGTTGGCCCATCGATGGACCGTCTGTGGCTTTTGCCGTTTGGGTCTTAAGGCTTTTTTTTTTTGCAGAGACTTACCTAATATAAGTGTCTATTAATTCATCCCCAACGACGGGGATTCATTCAACTGACGAGGCATCATTTGGCTCTGTCGATTGACATTGCCAAGGAAATGTCGGATAGACTTTGGGATCTTCTTCAGGGACTCTTGTGAGGCCCTTGGGGAGTCGTACCCAGACTTTTATAACAGAAATAAAAACCTTAACATGTAGAATACATTATATGCAAGTTTCACCCAAAATGAACGCATAAAACAAATCCAAACCTGCAAGGCACAATCAAGACACACATGAACGTCTTAAATGCTAACATTCGAACATCTTGGACCTTTTACCTCCAAACTTCATGAAACTTAATGTACGGACTAAAAACATCATTATAACTCATTTAGGGACTTTATAAGCCCATGAAACACATGAATGATCATAGAAACACATAAGGCCCCTCTGGCGACTAGTTGTTGAATATCTTCGTCGTCCTATGACATCTGACTTCCAAAAGGCCTTTAATTACTCTTGCATACTTTAATACACTTAATTAACTTGTTTACAAGCTTAAAGGAAAATTTGAGGCTCTAGATACCGAACTCATTGTTGGGGGCTTACACATAAGGAACTTATGACTTACAAAGGCATTCACTCTAGATTAGCTTCTTTGCTAGTTTGAAGTGCATAAAAATGATTCTTCTTTGGAGAATTAGGATCCTTACAATCATGATGAAATTGTTTGACCTATTTCCCCTTTTCCTTGAGTTTAGGGAAATCTATCATCTAATGACCCCTATTTCCACATCGAAAGCAACCATCTGTTTTGGCAAGACACCTACCTAAGTGTTGTTTCCCACAACTAGTACATCTAGGAATCTATATAGCATAACCATCTCCTTGAGAATTTTGGTTGTTAAAGTTATCATTTTTCCCAAGGAAGAGTCTTAATTATAGAACCTCTTCTTAGGTTTGGGTTTACTTGGTTCATCCACCCTAGGACTCTTCCCATCCTTATTTTTTTCCCGAATCTCAGAATCTTCAATTAATTGAGTATACAACATAAGCCTAGTAAATCCATATCATTAAGGAGCATTCCCCTACAATACTATTTTTCCATTAAGCTAGACACCTTCATCATAAATTTGTTGATCCTAGCCCTAGGATTGGCTACCAAGATTGGGGCATACTTAGAGAGTTGGGTGAATTTTAGAGAGTACTCTTTCTTAGTAATTCCCCCTTGATGAAGATTCAACCAAATTTATCTCAATAAACTCTAATTGGAAAAACCTATCAAGAAAAGCCACTTTGAATAGTTCCAAATCTACCGGACCTTCCATGAAGGGTCTCTCAACCTTCTATTTCTTAAAACAAACTTGTGCCACATCTTTAAGTTGATAAGAATCTTATTCCATTTTCTCTCTAGGAGTCATACCCATAACATCCACCACCTTAAATACCTTCTAAGAAGCCTAGTGGATATACATCAACCTAAGTTTCATGGAAAGTAGGAGGGTTCATCCTCATGAAATCTTGGATTCTAGAGGCAGGAGTACTTGCATTTTTTGTTTATGTTGAAGTTCAACTCCTATGTTAGATTTGGCAGCCACATGATTAGTGACAACTTGAGTTTGAGTCATTATGAGTTGGGTCAAGATCCTAAGAGAATCCCTTATGTCTGCATTATCATATCCCGTTCAACATAAGGATCTTTAAGACCTTAGGGCATTGGAGGCATTTGGGGAAATTGAGGTTCTTGAGGGACAACCTCCTCATTCACATCTTATTATCCAACTATAGAGACTTTCTCACCAGGGTGAGGGACCCTGTGATCAAATACTTCTCCCTCCTCATTTCTAGAGGGTGTACTTCTCGTATTCATGTCCTATAGACACAAGAGAAGAGGTTGAGAAGAGGAACTTATAAAATTCAACTCTATGGCACAACACTGGAGTAATGAAGAAAGTGAAACTTCTATGGCCATATAACATCCCTCTCATGGATGTGTCCCGACTCACACTGATGAACAAGACTCTACTAGACTTGGCTTGTGAAAGTTTGGACCGTAAACTATTTCTCAAAACCTTAAGCTCTAATTCCAAGTTTGTTACGACCCGAAAGTACACCCTAGAAGAAAGGAGTACTCTTGAGTCGGAGCACGACAAGCTCAACTTATCAAAGGTCTTGCACAAGCCTCTTAGCTATCATTCAATAAGTCTCGTTGTCACAACCCAATCATAATGACACATCTTAAAGATCTTCGGGACACGATCCTTTACATTGAAAGAAATACGTAAATAGTATAATTAAAGAAGAATTAATGAAACATAGATTATGCCCTCAAATATATGAGGACATGCTTAGTATTGAAAGAGTCGATTTCAAAGCTTTCCTTCTAACCATCAAGTTGACTCCAACCTATACTTATACCGTATACAAAAAGTAAGGGTTACTATAAAATTTTACAAAGTATGCCATATGCAAAATAATGTAAAAATGGACAATTTCGCTGAAACATACAAATCATGCTATTTTGATAAGACCTTCATAAACTATTCTGTCAAGCATCATATAGACCATTTAACAAATAAGGTAGAAATCCATATTTCTGACGAAAATACATACTTATAGTAAACCAACTTAGCATATAAATCTTCATATCCCATGTTTTCCTAAGACTCACTTACGTAAGACATGAAGAGATCTCCTATAAAATCTCTTCACTACATACCCAAGTGATTCTTAAGACTACCATGGATAAACATACTTCATTTCATTTAGAAAGTCCAACATTCAATACTAAAGACATGAGAGGAACATTCATGCATCAAAGACTTCACATAAGTGTCCTCTTCCAGTGGGACTTGCAAGTTACACAAAGTGCAATGTGAAAGTAGCATCCCATATTGATACTCCCACTTAGTGCTCCTTGAGGATTCCCATGGATCAGGCACACCACAATTATGATTAATAACTTCATCATATAAGATATAACTTCAACATGCTTCTTTAACATAAAACATAAAGTCACATTACTTTCATTTACATCATATAATGACCCATTCATACATTTCATATAAGGACACACCAAGACTCCCTTCAAATGTCTACTTGTGCAGCGGATGAGTAGCATCCTATTACACCATCTATCATTAACTAGTAGACCCTTAAGAAGACTTAGTTCATTTTCATACATTTGTGGGGATAGCTTTAATTTTAATAGACCATGAATGCTTGACATAGAATCATGGTACTGACCTTACCAGATGAGGGACCCCTATTTTCCTAAGGTAGAGTCATATTCTTTAGACTTTACATAGATTCTGCAATAGCTACACCTATGCGGGCTCATAGTTAAGCGATAAGCAGATTGCTGCTATGTAACTCATTCTCTATGAATGAGGAGCACCCATCTTAAGAGGTACATTGAATACAATATCTCTACTCACGAAGTGTACCCACCACTTTATCAAATCTTCTTGGTGCTGAGAATAACTCCCCCACGGAGTGTTAAACATTCATTGACTATAGGTTAAGAGATAAGAATTGAGCATCGCGTCTCAACTCACGAAGGGTATCCAACCTCCAACATATCATTTGAAAAAACATCGGGAATAGTGAGGTTGTTATTACACACTTTATCTCTACTCACATAGAGTGTTCACCCCAAAATCCGTCGTTTTCATATTTAGGAAAAGTAGGGATTTTCTAGACACTTCATCTCTACTCACGAAGAGTGTCTACCATATAATCCTCTATTTTCATTCTTTGACTTCATTCATGCATTCACATGTGTGTGAGTACATGTGAGCACACCTTTCACATAATAGACATTATTCACAAAACTAACTTCTAGACATTCTCATACGAATATTCATCACAATTCACACATTATCATACTTCACAAATCAAATAAATACTTCAATTAGATAGAAACATGTCAAGATACTCATTTCAACCTACTAAAATATATCATATACATACATATCAAAATCAACACTTCACTTCAGATATGATGCCTTCAAGGCCATTCTCATAATACAAATTTCACTTCACATATCATGCCTTCAAGGCCATTCTCATAATGCACACATAACTTCATATAATAAAGTAAACACTGCCACTAAAGATTGACGTTACCACTAAAGAGTTACTTCAACATAACTTAACCAATATAGAACAACTTATACTTCATCCAAGCCTTTACCACCTATTCAAAACATATCCAATAATCCATCATAAAATAGCCCGTAGGGAAATAGCTAAAACTCAATAAAACCACCAAGAAACAACAACTTTAACATTATCTAATCTTGCTTATTAAACCCATTTCATAATATAAAAGTTGATAAAAGGACTAGACATTATTCCATTGGGGTTCTGACAATAAAATATCATTTAAAACTAAGAGCAACTCATTTTAATCATTAAAATATTTTCTTTAAAAGACCCATACTTAATGTCAAGGAATACAGAAGTTTCAAGTTGATATCCTTTCTGAAATCTCTTTGAAATGGATCCTTGAATGAAAAAAGTTTCACGACTCGCACATACACCCTAGAAGTTAGAGCATCCTCGTGTCGCCACATGGCAAATAAGACTTCAAGAAGTCTCATCTTAGCCACTTGTATGATTTGTTGCATAATAAACTTACTAGAATGAGTAAAAATTTAAAACATTCTTCACACACGAAGAATTCTTTTCCCAATCATTACAAAAGCGGAAGACTTTCATTTAAAACAATAATCTTTTACAACATCTCTTGGAACAATCTAAACTTTAGAGTATACAATACTTGGGACTAAGCCCATGTAAGATAATAAAATAAAGACTAAGAAATAAGAGAAGACGTGTGGATATTGTCCTCGAGTCGATGATGATTCACCAATACTTCATCTTTAACCATTAGAAACATATCCATCCTCCATGGCACATCATGATTTCCAATTCACTACACATCAGTCAAATGGGGAAAAGAAGGGCTTAGCACATTAGATGTACTAAGTATGGAACCCATTCAAAAACCATGAAGATGGGACATTTAATAAACAACATCCTTTTCATGAATTTTGATTAAAACATCATAATATAATCATAAGAACAACATTCAAGAACTTATAAACACATAAGTAATAGTTTAAACAATTAGTCACATTTTTAAGATGATATTACAGTAACAGTGAAGTTCATTAGCTTCACTTTGCACGCCTTTTAATGTATAATTCCCTCACATAAAAGCTCTTCTAAGACTCACTTAAGTAAGACAAATGGACCACCTATACATTCTATCTAGGCACACTTAAATAATACTTAAGACCACCCATAATGATACACACATACTTCCAAATACATCAGTCACATGAACATGAGATTCTCCTACTAAAGTTGACTCTAAGGTTCACTTAAGTGAGTTGTGAAGCGACATCCCATACAATCCCTTACACACACACTAAAGAGATCCTATAGACTACGTAGGATAGAATCATTCTCACTTAATACATCACAAATACATAATTTGACATTCTCTTTCCAAAGGCTCTCAAAAGACCTAATTAAGTAAATCAAGAAGAGAACGTCCATGATTAACCTCTTCAAGATTATATAAGTAATCCTTAAGACTACATAAGTTTAGATCATGTCCACATAATAAACCCTCTTCCCTAACTAGAGTCATTCTTAAGACATATCTAGGTAAGATAAGAGGAGACCATTTTTATGCCCCCTTCACACCTTAACTAGACAACCCTTAACTACTCTAGATAAGTACTTACTCATTTAACATACTTTCTTAACTTAAGTCATTTCATTCATTACTTTATTTAAGACTCATTCATCATATAAGGAAATTCAAGTAATGGTCATAGACGAGATCTAGGGACTCTAACAAACACCTTCAAAGACTATTGTGCAATGTTTAGATACCGTCCCATACCACCACCTATACTTCATAGAACTTCTCTAATGCTAGTAAGTATCCCATATGATGAGAATAGGCAATAACTGACATAGACCATGGTATCAACAAATGGAATCTTGAGTTCTAACCTATTCCGATGAGGGTGTTCAACTTGCCAATGGTAGAACTTGGACGCATCCCATGTAGGCACTAGGTTAAGAAATATGAAGGGCATGCTTTGTATTCTAGTCTCATATTCAACTAGAACTAATTTCCTTACCATACTCACTCGGTGCTAGCCTTGGCTCTCATAGAGTAATTCACATTAAAGGTTTATACAATTGGTTCCATATCTAGGTCATAAACCAATCACATTTACCCTACTAAAGAAGTTCTCTAGGGCTACCTTTCAATGGTAACAAGAAGCTCATGATGACTTTCCTAAGGTGTGATATGACGTCTTTCCAGCCAATCAACCTTAAGTCCATCATTCCTTTACTTGAAGGATACTATTAGAACTTTTCACTTCAACATTTATAACCTTGCCACTATGCTCAAGGTTTCACATTAAGGAACCTCTTAACTTCATTCAAGGTATCACATATCATTCATACATTCAATACTAAGAGGCTTTAGCATCCTAAGTAAATAATCACATATTCATATTCATACAGGCATCAAGTAAGGGACACACGTCAACCAAGACAAGACAACACATACTTCACCTCAACACATATTACCAGTCATTCTATAAGCACATAGGAATAACCATTAGAATCTTTAATTTATCCTACATAGTACCATATCATCATCAATATAACTATTATAGACTCCTATAGTCATGTAGGAACAACCATGTATCAAACCCAATTCTACACATAGAAGCACTTAGTCATAGTCTAAATGATTTCCTAACATACATAGAAATAACACATACTTTCACGTTACATCATATATATAGATATATGATTATATTTCACATAAGTCAACTATACAAATCATTATATTACTTAAAGTAGTGCCGAAAAGACCATTATTGTCATAGTGCATAAAGTAATGCCGACAAGTCCACACATAGCATTGTCACTATAAGTGGACCATACCAATACAAACATAATTGAAGTCTAAATAACATAAAATAAAATAAATAAGGGTAGCATACCCCACTCCATCTTACCACTTCGATTTTAAGGATAAAACATCTAATTTGATATCATAAGGCCATTACCCATGGCCATACCTAACAATTTAATACAATTATATCAATAATCAATGAAAATATTTCAATTCATTACATAATCATAAAATCTAACACAACCTAGATATCAATTGAATACAATTATTGCATCATTAGATAGCACATAGAAAACTACATTTGAAATCTTAATCCTTAAGTCAATTTCAATTCAAAAAGCCTGATATTCAATAGATATAAGAATATTCAATACTCAATTGATCAAATTTAAACAGTCTATAACCCAATCAATCAGAGTATATGCATGAATCAAAAGGTCATAACAATCTACACTTGAATTCATCAATATCAAAGCATGATCACATAGCCCATATTTTAGTGAAATTGAGAGATTTGTGAATGTCAAGGGTTCGTGGAGAAATTCAATTGAAAACATCGATTAAAAAACAATAATATCATAACTTAACGTTTCAAAACCTTTCATGTAAGAACCCATGACTTAGAGTAGAAATTTGACTTTTTCATCTTTTTTAGATATATGGAAATCATCATTAAAATTGGATCCAAGGTGATATCAAGCCTTAGATAAAAAAAACTCACATACCTTATTTGAAGAAACCAATGAAAATTGAAGAAGAAACTACATTGAAGAACCATCTTCAATCTCCATCTTCACCTTGAACTCTTATGGAGGTTTTGAAGAATCTTTGGGAGGGATTGTGTTTTGATTTAGGTGTTAGGGTTACAATGAGAGTTTAATGACTTATATACTCTTAAAATACCCATAAAAACTCAAAAAACCGGCCTCACATTTTATAAGACTTAAGGTGAATTTTCCCCAAAACCCCAAGCCTTAGCAAAAACTGACCTGCAACTTCACCGCACCATAGACGACCTATAACCAACGGTCCGTGGGTGAGACCACGCCCCGTCGATGGGTCTCGTGGTTTGCTCTTGATTCTCCTCAACCTTCCCTATTTCAGGCTCCATCGACGCCACCTATCGACTGGCCGTCACTTGGTCGACTAGCTATCGTTTGATCGTCGTTTGGTACTGCCTTGCAGTGTTGAGCTCCAAATTGGGGACCTCCTTGTGGATCCTATGTGGAGTCCTACCCTAATGTTTCCAACCCAAATATGTTATATACAATTTTAGGACCTACTACATGAATTTCATCAAAAACGAACACGTAAAACTCGACGAAATATACATAGACACACAAGGTCGTGTGAAGGCCAATCTTTCGAACGTCATGGACATTCATGGACATCTGACCTCAAAAATTCACGATACATGATACACTGTATATATACACTATAATAACTCATTTAATTACCTTGTAACCACATTAATCACATATAAACATATAAAACCACATATGAGTCACAGAGGTGACTTAGTCTTCGAACATCTTGGTCGTCTCTTGATGTTTGACTTCCAATGCACCTAAACTCTTAGTAAACTCTTAGACCCTGTCTCTATGCCATATTATAGACCATTTTAGGACCTTAGACCATCAAGACAACCATGTTAGGCTCTAGCTTTACCTAAGTCATTTTTGGGGTCTTACATTCTCTACCACTTGGACAACATTCGTCCTCGAATGACACTTGCCACTCTCTGAACACTTCCAAGAACAGAGATTCAACTTAACATCCCATGACAATAAAATAAAAGACATAATCAAGAATAAAACATCAATTTCACATAATTAAGAGATTCACGACACAACAAGAAACTAGAAGACAATTCTATAACTCATTATGCTATAAAACATACATGCTTCATTCCAAATAACAAAAACTCTTTTAATATTCAATATACTACTTTATATACATCAATTATAACCATATTTCAACAATTTTAAACCAAAGAATGAAATAGCCAATTTTTGCAAAATGTTACACTAAGCAGAAAATTCTTACAGTAGACATGCTTCACATTTTTTTTAACAATGCAACACTTATGAAATTCCTTAAAAAGGAAGAACAAATCCAACTCATATAACCATTAAAACATGCTGAATATTAATTTATATGATACAATTAGCTACCTAACCTAGATGCACATGAATCATAGGAAAGATACCATGCATGAAAACACATTTTTCCATTCAACTTAAAATACCTCAACAACCACTCATTCAGATTTCTGACATTATACGTTATGATTTTTCAAAATTAACTACCCTTTAAAAGGTAACTAAACCAACCTAAGGTCATCAAAACCATCTTTCATACTGCATCCAAGAAGTCACATCTCATCTTTTCTTTTCCTCAACCAAAACTTAATAATGTCATCCTCTAGGGACCAACAAATACGGGAAACAAGGGAAAGAACCATATAAAAAGCTCTTAGGCACGATTAGATGAATGAAAAAGTGAAACATTCATGACTTCTTTGACCCAAAAGAGTATGAAATTTGAATGGTCGGAGGCTTGTGAAAGAAGCTTCTAAATCTTGAAAGATACGCTTACTTTTATTTCGGTGTTGATTTTACCGTAGGGTACCAAGGGCTTCTTTGTACATTTTGATGCATCCCGAGTGGGTTTAAGGTATGTGCTTATGAAACATGGATAAGTAGTATCATATGCCTCTAGATAACTTAAAGTGCATGAGGGAAATTATCAAACTCATGATATTAGCGATCGTGGTATTTTCCTTGAAAATATGGATTCATTATTTGTATGGTGTCCATGTGGATTTGCATACCGATCACACGAGCCTTCAATATGTGTTAACTCGAAAGGAGTTAAATCTCCGACAAAGAAAGTAGTTGGAATTGCTGAAGGATTATGACATGAGTGCTCTATACCCCTCCCCCCTCCCCTCGGCAAGGACAATGTGGTTGCGAAAGCTCTAAGTCGATGACCATGGGTAGTCTGTCTCATGTAGAGGAAGACAAGAAGGACCTAGTGAAAGATATTCATAAGTTGGCTAGATTGGGTGTTAGATCGGAAGATTCTCCGAACGGTGGTTTTATGGTCCATTATAAATCCAAGTCATCATAGGTGGTTGAGGTGAAGTCCAAACAACATCTTGATCAAACGTTGATTGATTTGAAAAATTGGTTCTTGGTAAGCTTAATGAGTCATGCTACTTTGGGGGGGGGGTGTGTGTGTGTCTTGAGGTATCAAGGAAGGTTTTCTGTTCCTAATGTAGATAGTTTGAGGACCTCCATTCTTGACGAAGCTCATGGGTCCTGTTACTGCATTTATTAGGGTTTTACAAAGTCGTATCATGAAGTTAGGGAAGTTTTTTTGTGGGAAGAATTGAAGAAGGACATATCGTAATTTGTTGCAAAGTGTCCAAATTTCAGACAAGTGAAAGTTGAACACCAAAAGTCGGGTGGGGTTACTTCAAGAAATCCAAGTTCCTAATTTGAAAGAGGAAGACATCAATATGGATTTTTTGGTAGGTTTACCTTAGACACAAAATAATATGTTTGTTATGGATAGGTTGATCAAATCCGCTCATTTTATTCCCCGTCAAGTCTACTTATTCGGCGGAGGATTATGCAAGCATCTTCATATATTAGATTGTGTGTGGCCATGGTATTTAGTTATCCATCATATCGAATAGGGGTACACAATTACATCTAGGTTTTGGAGGTCATTTTAAAAAAGGTTGGGTACTAAGGTGAAGTTAAGCACCACTTTTTATCCCAAAACGGATGGTCAGGAGGAACGTACTATTAAACCCCTTGAGGATACGCTTAGATCTTTTATAATTGATTTCAAGGGAAATTTGCATAAGAACTTGCCTTTAGTTGAGTTTTCTTACAACAATAACTAACATTCATCTATATTTATGTCTCTTTATGAAGCCTTGTATAGTATAAGATGTCGATCTCCAATTGGATGGTTTGAAGTGGGTGAGTCTTCAATTTTGTATCCCGATTTGATTTATAAGTCTTTGGATTACGTTCCTATCATAAGGAATCGCTTCAAAACAGCCTATATCCAGCAAAAGTCTTATACGGACCATAGGAGATGAAAATTAAAGTTTTAAGAAGGTGATAAGGTATATCTAAAATTTTCGCCTATCAAAGGGGTGGTACATTTGGAAAGAAAGGGAAGTTGAATCCTCGTTAGTGGGTCCCTATGAAATCTTGCAAAGTTTTTGTAAGGTGGCATATGAATTGAAACTCCCTTGTGAACTATCTTCGGTTCATTCGATTTTCCATGTTTCGATGCATAAGAAGTGTATTGGTTATCCTGAGTCTATTCTTCCTTTTAAGGGTCTTGGTATAAAAGAGAACCTCTCTTATGAGTAGGTTCCCATTGAAATCCTTGATTGTCAAGTTAAGAGGTTGAGGAACAAAGACGTGGACTCCGTAAAATTGTTATAAACAAACCACCTAGTTGAGGGAGCAACATGGAGGCCAAGGCCGATATGAAGTCCCATTAGCCTCATCTATTTAATGAAGGTTAGGTGTTCTTGCTAATAATGAAAATCATGACTAAATTTGAAGTTTTGATTTTTGGTGAAGTTTTGTAAAAATGTTCTAGTTACACTGAAATTATAGTAAAGTATGCCTATAGACTTGAAAATTTGCACTTCTTATTGTTGGAGTTATATGGTGCATGCTGATATGGTGAGTCTTTATGAAATGGTATTGAGCCTGTTGATAGTTTTATGTCTTGATTTGAGCTCATGTTGTCGTGAGAGGAAATTCTTTATGTTGTGATTTGATGATCTTATGTGTAGTAATTTAAATTTTGAATTACTATATTTAAATATCATGATTGATGTTGTAACTCATATTTGATGTGTTTATGTTAGTTGGACTTCTAGTCTGGAGTCTATTACTTCCTCTTAAGGGATTTGTGTTTTTCGGGGACGAATGTTCCTAAAGAGGGTTTAATGTAACATCTTAAAGTCTAAGTCGTGTTCTCGATCCTAAAAGGAGTGTCTAAGTGTTCTGTCACTGATTTATGGTCCAAAATAGTGTTTGTATTAGTCATTAATGATGTTTTAGAATCCAAACGTCAAAGAACGTCCACGACGTCCGAAAACTAGTTCAGTGATGTGCTAGTGTGCCTTAGCCTATTTGACTAAATTTTAAGAGTTGGAATATTATGAAATTTTGTGGTAAGGTATCTAACACATATTAGAGTTAGATTAAAGTCAAAACGTTCGTGTACGACTCCCCAAGGACAAACCAAGGTCCCTTGAGGAGGACCATTGCAATTCGGCAAAGAGCTGCCCAAAGGCAGTGTCCACAAACGAGTGAAGGGTGAAGGGTTCCATGACAGCAGATTCGACATTGGCTAATGTGGTCTATGTTGTTTAAGGCTAGATTTTCCCAAAAGTAAAATGAAATAATAAAGTGAACTCTAACTACGATGACTTGATAGGTTTGACTTAGTCAAGTTAGGGGTATGTGACTCTACCAATACATTGCACTAGTTAGCCTTGAAGTGAGTCTTAGAAGGACGTCCTTATATGAGTATATGTGATCTACCGTGGTTTCACATTTTTTTCAATGTTTTTCCGTTAAGTTAGTGTGTGTCTAGGGAGCTTTTGTAGTAATTTTGATGTATTTTTGTCTTTCTTTGCATGAAAACTGTCCAAAATAGAAACGCTGAAAACTCTGCTAAAATAAGTGCAGAAGTGATGACCTAAGGAACCATCGATGCCTCATCGACCCATTGGTGGTCCGTAGCTGATGATAGTCGACTGGGGGTTCAAGCTGCTGAAATAAAATCGGGGAATTCTGACTAAGTGTGGGGCTACGGAAGGATCGACGGACCATCCTGGCAAATCATCGATGGTAACAGAAAGTAGTCCCAATACCCAACTTGAAGAAACCACCATGTATGGAGGAGCGGAGGCATCGATGGACCGTGTTGTTGGTCCGTCGATTATAACGGAAAGGATGCAAAAGTGGAGTTAGAATCTTTTTATGTTAGGATTTTATTATTATATATATGACTAAAACATGGTTTTTGGAGTTAGACTCTGTACTATTTTTCATACTTGTGTAATTGGAAGTTGAACTTTGGTGTTTGGAAAATACTTCAATTTTCCGGATTCAATTCTTACAATATTTTCGTCAATTCAAGTTATATTTCTTGATTTTCTTTAAACTAGTCAATGTAAGTACATGAAATCTCGCTTAATAACTATGAATTGTGTCTTTCTAAGCATGGGTAACTAAATCCACAACAATGGTTGTGGGAACAATGGGTAATTAACAAGGTAAAACTAGCTAAATAACAATTCTAGAACAGTTTCTTGCATGGATGATAATTTTTTGTTTAGAAGTCTTTTTAACGGTGCACAACGTTAGAACTTGCCTTGTTGCTACTTGTCGGACCAAGGAGGTAGTTAATAAGAAAAGAATTATCAACGTAGAATTAGTATAGACAATCTAATAGGCTAGTTTCAATTGGTGCGAAGTACTTACTTAGCCATACATTGAATATGACGCTTAATATGAGATAAAGGTAAGATTTAGTAAAGTAAACACACATAGCCAGACCAAGGTACGGAGAAAAAATTTCTAGTTACCGGACCAAGGAATTAGGGATACATAACATACCACATTGCATGCAAGATAATAGGAAAGAATTGTTATAGCTAGAATTATCCCATTATGAACCTATGGAGAACACTTACACCTTACTTTCTCTAATCACTTGATAAACACGAAAGTTATAAACTTGTATTTATTTTTACATAGATATAATTAAACACTTTTATTACAAAAAATCCCCCTTTAATTAACTGTTTTTTGGAATGGACTTGATTAAATAGACGTAATAGTATATTAAAGTAAAGTCTAAACAATTTTCCTCGTGGGATCGGACCCAACCTAACAATTAAGTTCTTTATTTGATACGATCGCTAATGTGTTCTTTTGACCCAAGTGATTTATCATTCTACTATTGAACCGGCATGTTTAGTACCTTGAACAAAGTATGAATGTGAAATCTGAAGCATGACGACTAAATACAATGACATCCCGTTCTAAAATGAATGCTTTCATAATAAGGCATAGTGAATACTGAATGTGTTGGCTCTAAGCATGACATAGATATACACCATTCATGACCCTCAATCTAAAGCTCAAACTAGGTTTCTGATAATCTGGTAGGGTAATGAGGTGTTAAGAGAGTGTGAGGAAAGTTGAATAATCCATTGTTGGTACCTATCTAGAACTTACACGGTTAGTCCTGCTAAAAGTAATATGTGTTAGACAATTAGGAAAGGATCTTCAGCCCTTGTTCAAATTATTCAATATTTAGCCTAAATGAATGAAAAATCCAAATAAAATTGATCCCTTTATAATCCAAATTATTGAGCTTACAATGGACCTTTTTTTTCTATCGCAACTCATCTTTTCTAGGTACAATGTGTTATCCCTGGTCCCTCTTGGGACATGTGCACCTCAGCTTATGCCAAAAGCATAATTAGAGGGTGGCTAATGGAGAGACCAATCTCGTCTTGGCCCTGACCCAACATTGGGTATTGTGTACCTTGACTTATGGCAAAGCCATGAGTTGAGGGTGGCTATTATGAGGAATGCTCTGGAAAGTAAGGTTGAAAGAATTAATTAAAAAAAATTGAAAAAGAAAAGAAAAGTGACTTAATAAAAGTTGAAATCAAGTGCAACATTGAAAATTAAAAATAAAATAAGAGTCATTTGCACAAAAGGAGAATCAAAAGAGGAAAAAGGCAAAGAATACAAGAAAACGGATGAATAGAGCATAATAAACGATGAAAAGGTAGGACGCTTAGCCGTTATGTCAAGGAGGGCAAAAAGTCACTAAAATGCATCCCAATGTAACCTACCTGATCCTGAACCTACGTTACAAGCCAAGAATGTCCTATAATGATCTTGAGAGTTAAAACAGTAAAAATAAGGGCAAGCCTATAACGACAAGTACCAATTAGTTGTTCTCAGAGTGAGTGTTATAAAATAATCTTTATACTCAAATTAAAATCATTGGGTGAAAAAAAGGAGGATATTGTCTTTGAAGTGAAGACACTAGTTGAAATACTTGATAGTTGGTACCTTGGTGAGAGATAAAAGAGGAAAGGTGTCGGTGCGTGGTAAGTTTGTGCCATGGTATAATCCACTTGAATGAGCCTAGTGATCCTAAGAGTTATATTATGCATAAAGGCAATGAAAACAATCGAGATTAAAAGTCAGATGATTGAAAAAATCTTAAATTGGATACTTTTGTACAAAGGTGTTGTGGTGAGTCATAATGCGTCGCTTGAGGACAAATAACAAATTTAAGTTGAGGGTGTTGATGTACCGTGGTCTCACGGTACTTTAAATGCTTTTTCCTTAAGTTTAGTGTGTGTCTAAGGCCTTTTCGTAGTAATTATAATGTTTTTTTATCTTTGTTTGCAGGAAAACTGTCCAAAATGGAAACGCTGAAGACTATGCTGAAATAAGTGCAGAATTGATGAACTACAGAGCCATCGACGGCCCGTTGACCTATCGATGGTTCGTAGGTGATGATCGTCGACCGAAAGTTCAAGTTGTTGAAATCAAATCGGGGAATTTTTACTAAATGTGGGGCTACAGAAGGATTGACAGACTGTCCTGGGAAATCATCAATGGTAACAGAAAGTAGCCAAGATCCCAACTTGAAGAAACCACTAAGTAAGTAGGAATGGAGGAATCGATGGACCGTAAGTCCATCGATGGACAATGCTAGTTGTCTGTCGATTGTAACAGAAAGGAAGCAACAGTGGAGGCTGAAAAAGATTTTAAGTATGGAACAACGGAGGCTGTCGACGATCCTTAGTTCCATCTACGAACCGTAAGTTGGGTCGTCGACTGAAGACGCGTTCTGGACAATTTTTTCCTTAATTAGAACACCTTTTATTTTAGGAAATTATCATTATATATAGGACTAAAAATCTTGTTTTGGGGGTTAGAATCTTTACTATTTTTCATACTTATGTAATATAAAGTTGAACTTTTGTTGTTGGTAAATACTTCAATTTTTTGGATTCAACTCTTATAATATTTTCGTCAATTCAAGTGATATTTTTTGATTTTCTTCAAACTTGTCAAAGTAAGTACATGAATTCTTGTTTAATAACTATGAATTGTGTCATTCTAAGCATGGGTAAATAAATCCACAACTAGGGCTGTGGGAACCATGGGTAATTAACAAGGTAAAAATAGCTAAATAGCAATTCTAGAACAGTTTCTTGCATATATTGATAATTCTTTTGTTTAGAAGTCATTTTAACGGTGTCCAATGTTAGAACTCTTCTTGTTGCTACTTTCTGGACCAAGGAGGTAGCTAATAAGAAAAGAATTATCAACATAGATTTAGTATACACAATCTAATAGGCTAGTTTCAATTGGTGCAAAGTAGTAACTTAGTCATACATTGAATATGACGCTTAATATGAGGTGAAAGTGAGGTTTAGCAAAGTAAACACACGTAGCCGGAAAAAGGTACAGAATGAAATTCTTTAGTTGTCGGACCAAGGAATTAGGGATACATTACTTACCACTTTGCATTCAAGTTCCTATGAAACAATTGTAATAGCAAGAATTACAGTGTTTAAACCTATAGGGAACACTTACACCCTAGTTTATCTAATCACTTGATAAACACCAAAGTTATAAAGTTGCTATTTGTTTTACTTAAAAATAATTGAATGCTTTTGTTACACAAATCCCCCATTTAATTAATTGTAAATTAAAGTTAAGTATAAACTATTTTCCTTGTGGGATCGACCCCAAACTAACAATTGGAATCTTTACTTGATATGACCGCTTATGTGTTCTTTTGACCCAAGAGACAAATTATTTTACTGTTGAATCAGCATATTTAGTACCTTGTGCAAAGTATCAATGTGTATTTGTAGCATGATGGCTAAATACAATGACATCCAATTCTAAAATAAATGCTTGCATGATTAGGCATAGTGAATATTGAATGTGTTGGCTCTAAGAATAACATAGAGATACACCATTTTATGACCCTCAATTTAACGCTCGAACTAGGTGTCCGATAATATGGTAGGGTAATGAGGTGTTAAGAGATTGTGAGGAGAGTTGAATTGTCCACTGTTGGTACCTAACTAGAACTTGCACGGTTAGTACTTCTAAAAGTAATCTGTGTTAGACAATTAGGAAAGGATAATAGTCCCTTGTTTAAATTACTCAATTTTTAGCGTAAATGAAAGAAATTCAAATAAATTTAATCTCTTTATATCCAAATGATTTGACATTATAATGGACAATTTTTTTCTATCCCAACTAATCTTTTCTAGGTACAACGTGTTGGCCCTTGTCCCTCATTGGACATGTGAACCTCAGTTTATGCCAAAAGAATAATTTGAGGGTGGCTAATGTAGAAACCAATCTTGTCTTGGACATGACCCATCTTTGGGTATTGTGTACCTTGACTCATGGCAAAGCCAAGAGTTGAGGGTGGCTATTACGAGGAATGCTCTGGAAAGTGGGGTTGAAAGAACAAATTAAAAAAATTGAAGAAGAAAAGAAAAGTGACTCAATCAAAGTTGAAATCAAGTGAACATTTTTAAAATTTTAAAATAAAAATAAAAGAAGAGTCATTCGCAGAAAAGGTTAAAGAAAGGAGAAAACAAGGCAAAGAATAGAAGAAAAAGGATGAATTGGGCATAATAAACGATCAAAAGGTAGGACGCTTAGCCGTTATGTCAAGGAGGGCAAAAAGTCACTAAAATTAATGCAAATGCACCGTACCTGATCCTGAGCCTATGTTACAAGCAGAGAAAGTCCTATCGTGATCGTGAGAGTCTAATATGGTGAACTTAAAGCAGTAAAAATAAGGGCAAGCCTATTACGACAAGTACCAATTAGGTTTGAAGTTGTTCTTTGTGTGAGTGTTGAAAAATAATCCTTATACTCAAAATGAAATTAATGTGTGAAAAAGGAGGATATTGTCTTTGAAGAATGGACACTAGTTGCAATATTGGAATGTTCATACCTCAGTGAGAGATAAAAGAGGAAAGGCGACGCCGCGTGGTGAGTATATGTCATGGTCAGATCCACATGAGTGAGATTAGTGAGCCTAAGAGTGATATTAAGCATAAAGGCAATGAAAATAATCGGGATTGATAGCCAGATGATTGTGAAATCTTAAATAGGGATACTTTTGTACAAAGGTGTTGTGGTGAGTCATTGTGTGTTGCTTGAGGAAAACAAAAATTTAAGTTGAAGGTGTTTATGTACCGTGGTCTCACGGTACTTTCAATGCTTTTCTCTTAAGTTTAATGTGTGTCTAGGTCCTTTTTGTAGTAATTTTTATGTATTTTTATCTTTATTTGCATGAATTGTCTAATAGGGAAACACTGAAGACTATGCTGAAATCAGTGAAAGAAGTGATGACCTACGAATCCATCGACAGCGTGTCGACCAATTGACGGTACGTAAGTGATTGATCATGGATTGGGGGTTCAAGATGCTATAATCAAATCGGAGAATTTTGACTAAGTGTGAGGCTACAGAATGATCTACGGTCCGTCTAGGCAAATTGTCGATGGTAACAGAAAGTTCCAATACCCGACTTCAAGAAACCACTATGTATAGAGGAACGGAGGCATCGAAGGACCATGTTATTGGTACGTAGATTGTAACAGAAAGGATGTAAAAGTGGAGGCTGAAATATTCTAAGTATGGACCAATGGAGATTGTCGACGATCCTTAGTTCCATCAACGAACCGTCAGTTGGGTCGTTGAATCAAGACGCTTTTTGGATAGATTTTCCTTAATTCGAACCCCTTTTATTTTTGGACTTTATTATTTAAAATAGGAGTAAAAAACTTGTTTTTAGGCTTAGACTCTTTACTATTATTCATACTTGTGTAATTGGAAGTTGAACTTTGGTTTTTGGGAAATACTTCAATTTTCCAGATTCAATTGTACAATATTTTGGTCAATTCAAGTGATATTTTTGGATTTTCTTCAAACTTATCAATGTAAATAAATAAATTGTTTTTTAATAACTATGAATTGTGTGTTTATAAATATGGGAAACTAAACCCACAACTAGGATTGTTGGAACCATGGGCAATTAAAAAGGTAAAACTAGCTAAATAACAATTCCAGAATTGTTTCTTACATGTATTGATAATTCTTTTGTTTAGAAGTCTTTTTAACGATGCTGAACATTAGAAGTCGCCTTGTTGCTACTTACCGCACCAAGAAGGTAGTTATTTGAAAAGAATTATCAACGTTGATGTAGTATCCACTTTCTAATAGGCTAGTTTCAATTGGTCTAAAGTTGTAACATAGCCATACATTGAATATGACACTTAATATGAGGTAAAGGTAAATTTTAGTAAAGTTAACACACGTATCCAGGCCAAGGTACGGAGTGAAATTCCCTAGTTGCCGGAACAAGGAATTACAGATACATAACTTACCACTGTGCATGCCAGAAACTAGGAAAGAATTGTTATGGCTAGAATTATCGCGTTATGAACCTATGGGGAACACTTACACCGTAGTTTCTCTAATCACTTGTGATACACTCAAATTATACTTCCCAAAAGAAGAATAAGAGGTCATATCAAGTAAAGAACCCAATGGTTAGGTTGGGGTCAATCCCATGAGGAAAATGGTTTAGACTTAACTTTAATCTACGATTACATCTATTTAATCAAGTCCTTTCCGAAAACAAGTCATAAAAAGGGTTGTTTTGAATAACAAGAAATGTTTAACCAATTCTAAGTAAAAGCAAATTATAAATTTGTAACCTTGGTGTTTATCAAATGATAAGAGACACTACGGCGTAAGTGTTCCCCACGGGTTCATACCGCGATAATTCTAGCTATAACAATTCTTTCCTAGTATCTAGCATGTTAAGTGGTAAGTTATGTATACCTAATTCATTGGTCCGGAAACTAGGGAATTTTACTCCACATCTTGATCGGGCTACGTGTGTTTGCTTTATTTAACATTACCTTTACCTCAGATTAAGCACCATATTCAATATCTATTTAAGTTATTACTTCTCACCAACTGAAACTAGCCTATTAGATAGTTTATACTAAATCTATGTTGACAATTATGTTCTTATTATCTACCTCCTTGGTCCGGCAAGTAGCAACAAGGCGAGTTCTAATGTTGATCACCGTTAAGAGAACTTCCAAACTGAAGAATTATCAATACATTCAACAAACTATTCTATAATTGTTATTTTAGTTGGTTTTACTTTGTTAATTACCCATGGTTCCCACAACCCTAGTTGTAGATTTAGTTACCCATGTTAATAATTACACAATTCGTATTGATTAGACAAGAATCCATGTACTTACTATGACAAGATTAAAGAAAATCTAGAAAATTACTTTAATTAGAGGAAATAATGTAACAATTGGTTCTGGAAAAGTTAAGTATTTACCAAAACCCAATATTCAACAACCAATAACACAGATCTGAAAAAATAGTCAAGAGTCTAACCCCAAAAGGAGGGTTTTAGTCCCATTTATAACACTAGAGTCCTAAAATAAAAGGAAATCTAAATAAGGAAAAATCTGTCCATAACGCATCTCGAGTCGACGACCTCACTGACAGACCTTCGAGGGAACGACAGACCGTCGACGCCTCCCTCGGTCCATACTTAAACTCTTTTTTAGCTTCTACTTCATCAGACTTTCTGTTAGCATTGATGGACCCAAACGAGGTTCTGTCAATAAACTTAAGGTTTGTCGATGGCCTTCGTTGCTCCATACTTAGATACTTTTCAACTAAGGTACTAAGCTACATTTTGTTAACACCAATTGCCAGGACGGTCCGTCGATGAGACGACGGACCTTTAACCCTTCCATAGCCCAACAATTAGTCAGAATTCCCTGATCTTTCTTCATCAAACTGAATCTTCAAATGATGGTTGCCACCTACGGAAGGTCACTGGGTCGACGGACTGTCGATTGCTCCATATGTCGTTACTTCTGCAGATATCAACGCAGTCTTAAGCGTTTTTTATTCTGGATAGTTTTTCTTGCAAACACATAAAAAATACATTAAAACTACAACAAAGAGATCATAGACACACACTAAACTTAAGGAAAAAGAATTTAAAGCACCGTAAAACTACGTTACATCAATACCCTCAACTTAAATTCATTATTTGTCCTTAAGCGACACACTATGACTCACCACGAAACCTTTGTACTAAAGTATCCTTATTTTAGCTTTCGCAATCATCTGGATATCAATCCTTATTATTTTCATTATGTTCATGCATGACATCAATATTAGGCTTGCTCATGTTGATCAGACTATGACATAGACTAACCATGCACCGACACCTCTCCTCTTTTATCTCTCACCAAGGTACCAACTTTCCAGTATTGCAACTAGTGTCCTCACTTCAAAAACAATATCCTCATTTTTCACACAGTGATTACAGTTTGAGTTTAAGGATTATTTTTCAACACTCACTCTTAGAACAACTTAACACCTCATTGATACTTGTTGCCATAGGCTTGCCCTTATTTTCACTACTTTAAATTAACAAAATTAGACTCTTATGATCACGATATGACTTTCTTAGCTTGTAATGTAGGCTTACGGTCCGGTAGGATACATTTGGATACATTTTAGTAACTTGTTTCCCTTCTTAACATAACGGCTAAGAGTCCTACCTTTACATCGTTTATTACGCCCTACTCTTCATTTTCTTATGTTCTTTGCCTTGCTTTTCTCCTTTCTTTCTCCTTTTGTGTAAATTAATCTCCTTTTGTGTAAATGAATCTCATTTTTATTTTTATTTTCAAATTTTTATTTTTTTACTTTATTTCAACTTTGCTTGAGTCACTTTTCTTTTCTTCTTTCTCTTCTTCTTTTTCTTTTTGTTATAATTCTTTCAACCCCACTTTTTGGAGGATTCGTCATAATGGGCCCTCAAAGCCATAAGTCAAAGTACACAATACCCAAGGTTGGGTCAGGGACAAGACGAGATTTTTTCTGCATTAGCCACCCTCAACTTATGTTTTTGGCATAATTTGAGGTGCACATGTCCAAGGAGGGACCATTTCCAACACATTATTCCCAGAAAAGATAAGTTGGGTAGAAAAAAGGTCTATTTTAAGCTTAAATTATTTGAATAAAAAAGAGATAATTTTATTTGGTTTTCATTTATCTAGGCTAAAAATTGGCTATCTTCAACAAGGGCCTATGATCTTTTCCTAATTGTCTATTACATGTTACTTTTAGCAAGACTAATTGGGCAAGTTCTAGCTCAGTACCAACGGTTGACCATTCAACTTTCCTCACACTCACTTAACACCTCATTACCCTACCAAATTATCAGACACCCAGTTCGAGCTTTAGATTGAAGGTGATGTAGTGGTGTATCTCTATGTCATGCTTGGAACCATACATTCATCATTCACTATGACTAATCATGCAAGCATTTTCTTTAAATTGGGATATCATTTTATTTAGTAATCATGCTTCAGATTTAAGATATATAATATTGACAAGATACTAATGCGCCGATTCAACTATAAAATAATCAGTCGCTTCAGATTCTAGTTGGGCTACTCAGACTTCACCCTAGAACTCACTTTCCATTTCCCCACCCACAACAAAAAAGCATTCAATTTCCTCCATTGCATAAAAATATAAAATAGGGTGGTAGGTGAAGTAAATATGTGCCGCATAGAGACGACGTTAAACAAGCTGGTGGCTCTAGTTTCCCAAAACCCGCTTCCCCTATAGTAGGGACACATTAGTAGTGTCCGCAACAATATTAGGACCCTCAGTAGTGCTTCTCTCAACATTAGCAATCCTGGAGCTAGATGCCCCAACAATCATCTCCTGAGCCTTCATCTGCCGAGATTGCTCATTATTCAGCGAGTCTCTCTTCGATGCCTCCAACTCAAGACCCTCTCTCTGCCTAGACCAAGACTCATCACCCTCTATGGTCCATTTCCACTTGGTATGCTCACGTAAAGGAGGTGGTGGTACAGCGGTAGTCTAGAACAGTGCAGCAAGCGTCGTATCCTCAGCGTGCTCTGTAGGTATGGCCTCTGAATCTTGCACCCTTGCCTCCAGAATGGAATTCATATCTACCCTCAGACTCAACACAACAGCTTGGAGAGCCATCAAATATATAGTAGGGGCTGTCCGGGAGAGAACCCTCAACTCGAACGCGTCAAGGCGCTGGTGGACCTCCAGAATATGCCTCTCAGTACGATGGGCCATTTTTTTCTTGATTTGATCCTCCACCTCAGAAGTGGACTTCTGCATTAAAGGTTGGATGTGATGCAGAAGTAAGGCGGTTTGGGCCTCTAACTTTTGGACCCTACCAAGCGGGACCAGTGCTGTAGATGGTGTATAGCGGGATGAGCTCGGAGTGGTGCTAGTACCCGGGATATACTCAACCGGGGTGGTATCGGTAGGCTCTAATGTAGACTGGTCAGACTCTTAGGCGTGCTCTACCATGACCGCCAAGTTCTCACCTAGCGGCTGCAGCTCTACTCCATGCCCTCTATTGGGAGCCAGCTCATTTGCCTTATCCCGAATTAGGCCGATACTTTGTGCGCTAGTCGGGGTCTTGAGCACATCAGTGTGCCGCACGGGAACTTCAGCAGACCTGCAAAACTCGAAAATCATGAAAGGGAAAGGGTAAGTGGTGGTGGACTTGACAACCCTCTCATGTATATATTCCAGCAACAGCCACACGAAATCTAACTCGAACCCCACCACCATGGCAGCCATAAGTACTACTCTATCTCATGTAACAATATTATCAGCAACAGTGGGAGAAAGGCAGTGATAGACCAATAGCCAGAGGAATTTGGTCCCGAATGTTAGATTGGCCTTCTTTATTCCGGCTTTTGGCTCTAGCACCATCACCATCCATGGAGATGTTCTGGGTTATCCACCTCTTGGTGGTCTCTTTCACCACATAATCACACTAGAAACGATCGTCCTTTACCAGCTTTCATCAGTTGTTAAACTCGGGGGTAACGGGGGCCTTAGTGGAATCAGCATCAGCACCATATAAAAACATAAGAATGGAAGGCAAGGAGATATCCACCCACTTTCCACGGACACAAACATGCTCAAATGGTGCATGTTTGGTGGGGGTAGCCTGCCTGTCCAAACGAACCCAAAGAGTTGCAATATAAGATGAGTAGAACTCTTGCACCACCTCTACGCTGTAACAACCCACGCTTCTGGCCGTCCACTATAGCCGATATCAGTTGAAGAGAGCACGAATAGCCAACATCGTGGGAAGACGCCCGATGAGAGATCACCACTTGACAGTCAGAGTCTGAGTCATGACCCCCTTGTCGTTGAGCATCATCACATCCCTGTAGACTTGGTATTGACCATCTACACACCACCAATCGGGTTGATCAACAACCGGTGCATGGACGCCATATTTGGGTGCAGTAGAAGTTGCACTATCGGCCTCATTAGATGAGTTAGAGTGGGAAAGTGCAGTAGGAGCAGTGGCTCCATTTGATTATGAAACTCCCTCATACCCGAAAGCCTCCTCAGAGCCAAACACTCTCTCACACCTGGAGGCCTCTTTGGAGTGCTCCCTCCGAATCTGCAGAAAACACAGATTGTGTACCGGTCAGTGTGCGCTCGTTATTAAACTGGAAGGTAGTTACTATGCTAGATGCAACCTTTGTGGGCTTGCCTCGGGTGGTCCTAGCAGCACGTGTAGGTGTACAGGTTCCTGGGGGCACGTAATCGGGATTACTTGCATCTTCCGATGCACCAAGCACCAGTCATTGTGCCGGTGCCACGAACTTTGAACGTCATCTAGAGTAGACTTAGTTGGGTTTGGGTGCCATGTGTCCCTACAGGGGGAGTTTATTAGTACCAGTAGAAGCATGGCAGTGTAGAATTGCCTGACGGGCGATTGACAGTCCGGCGATGGAATAACAGTCTGTCAGTGAGGGTACGTTGATGAAAAATTAAAAAAATTTTAAGAATTTTTAGAAACAAAGGTTCTGATAGAGATGATGAAAGTGCAGGATGGTCCATCGATGGTTCGACGGACCGTCATCCACCCCGTGGATAGACACTTAGAAAAAATTTAATGAAGCCCTCAGAGAACAAGGTTATGTTACCAATGACGGTCATGCAGGACGATTTGTCGATCAGTGGAGTGACCGTAGTCCAACCCATGGGTAGACAATTAGAAAAAAATAACAAAAAACCCTCATAGAACAGGGTTCTGTTACAGACGACTGTCATGCAGGACGGTCCGTCGATTAGTCGATGGACCTTCGTCTACCCCAGTGGGTATACACTTGGAAAAATAAGGGGAGATGGTGTTGACTAACCCCATCGATGGTCCGTCAATTGATCGATGGTCCATAGATGGGGTCTCATTATGTCGATCCGGGACAGAGTTTTGGCATCCATTGTTCCCCTCCCCCCAAAGAACAATTTTAGAGCAAACTGAGATACATTAAGTTCCTCTAGCATTTAACAAAAGATTTTGTCATTCCTAGAGCGTGAATTATCGGAATTTCAAACCTAGATTCTTATGGACCATCAAACCCTAAGTCGGAAACAACAACACTCAAAACACAGTACATTTAGACAATACACCCCCAACCCATTAACTTTTATTATTCTGAGGTAGGAAATCAGTTTCAAGAATTCAAACATGCAATGGTGTCCCAAAGTCAAGACCCACATACGTATAACATCAATTTAGCATGTAAATGAACGAGAATTCATTGAGCAGATCAGAATGACATACATTTGTACTGTAGTGAAGAGAATGGGGGATGAATTCTTGCAAGAAAGCAACATCAAAGAGCGACCTGGAAAACCTACCAGAAAGAAGACAGAAGAAGATAGGAGATTTGGAGAGAAAGGCTTTGGGAAAAGATGGAGATTTGGGGAAGAGGGGAAATCAGTATGATTGAAGTGGGAGTTAATGGGTGAGTGAGTGGGGAAGTATAAGGGAAATGGAGAGGGAAACATTTGGGAAAGGGATTTGAAATGGAGGGGGTAACTTAAAAGTTTAAATTCTTATTATATAGTTGCTCGACACGGGTCGGGTTAGTGGGTCAGAGTAACGACGATTTAACGTCGACTGATCGTAAGTCGGTCGACGGAACGTCGACTGCTCCATCGACTCTGCCCTAACATAGAAAAATTTTAAAAAAAAATATGGTATCTATGGACCCTACTGATGGTCTGTCGATAGGAAGACGGTCCGTCGACTGGTTCATCGATTAGTGTACTAGACAAATTTTCCACAGATTTCTGGCAATTTGGTCCCTGCACATTGAACACCCAATAAGCTAATCTTTTTGCACTTTTGGACACTTTTTAGACATGGACCCTAGTGTACTCTCTAGCAAACACTTCTACAAATAAAAATAAACAAAAATTCATACGTGACATTAAGTAAAAAAAATAATGCAACTACGCCTATAAAATCATGAATAACCTATTGTTGGCTAGAGGAAACATATTGGGTTTCCTCCAAATCAGCGTTTGATTTAACGTCCCGGCACGACACAAGACTCTTAATTACTGAGACTTCATCTAGATGGTATGCCTCAATCACTTCATTCGCCTTTTCAGCATGCCCTAGATAGATTTTGATTTGTTGCCCGTTCACCTTGAACCTTACACCCTCCTTATTCTCCAACTCAACCGCACCATGAGCGAATAGTTGGATGGTCAAGTTTGGACCAGTCCATTTGGACTCAAGTTTGCGCAGAAACAAGCGCAACCTATAGTTGAACAAAAGCACCAAATCCCCAACCACAAAATTGCGCTTCTCAATCTTTTGGTCATGGTACTCTAGTTATAGTGACATGGGAATGTGTTACTCATGTTTTTCTAGATAGTTCCTTATCAAGAGAGTTGGGAGAGGCTAAGGCACGTGATTTCATGAACCTAAAGTAGGTTTCAAAGTTGGTCCAAGAGTTTGGGTTGAATTTCACCCATCGTTCTAGATATGCTCATCACATGGTTGAAAATGAGAAAGTTCTTATTTGAAGTGTCTAATTTATATTAGATCAAGTTCATGAATTCTATGCTGATAGGAGATGTGGATATCTTTAGATTAATGACCTATGCTCAACAGATTGTAGGGGATGAGATCAAATAAATGACTATGGATAAGAATAATGCTAGGTTAGGAAATTATGAATACTCTCAAGAAAGGTTGGGCGGTCGGAATCGTTCCCAATTTAAACAGAGTTCTACAGGCCTCCAAACTTCATTAGCTATGGATCTATCCCCAGGTTTTGATACGATAAAAAAGGGAGAACATCAATAACTAAGTACTTAGTGAGTACTTTTCGAGTCCAATTTTTTTCAACTTGTCAAAAGTGTAGTAAGAATAATCAGGGCGAGTTTCTTATCGGCGCCAAGGGGTGCTTTGGGTGTGGTAATTCTTGTTATAGGCTAAAAGATTTCCCTTGTGCCAAGCAAGGACAAGGAGAAAAATTAAGAGGGTTCAGTCAATAACTGCAAAAGAGTTAATGGTCACCGTACTCAGCAGGTTGCCTCATCTTGTACATGTGGTGGTAAACACAAAAATATGTTGTATAATCTTAAGGCTCACCTAGACCAGAATATAGTTCTAATGTTTTCATTAGTATATTACATTTATTCAATTTAAATGTTTATTAATTGTTATAACTAGAGGCTACACTTTCTTTGTGACCCCATAAATACCTATAAACATTAGTTTCGGTCCAAAAAAACTCTCAAAACCCTTTTAAGTCTCTATTCCAGTTGGCGACCCAATAATAGCAAGGCGAGTATACAGAAACTTCCCTGTCTCAATTTCTCTGAAATTCACCTCAACAGACCTTGTAGAGTTAAAAATGGCAGATTTGGATATCCTTCTATGCTTAGACTAGTTACATTCATGTTATGCCTCAGACAATTGGACAACTAGGATCATTGGGGTTTCATTTCCAAACGAGCTAGTCTTAAAGTGGAAGGGTAATAATTCACTACCTGTAGGTCAATTTATCTCCTACCATAAGCTTCGAAATAAATATCCTTCTAGATACCTAACCTATTTCGATTCCTCCGTAGATAATGGCTCCAATAAAGATTAATGAATTGGAAAAATAGTTGAAAGATGCTCTTGATAATGCTTTATCATACCCAATATCAGTCTATGAAATGCTCTAGTTTTGTTCATAAAAAACAAATATGGTTCTCTTAGAATGTTCATTGACTATCGTCAACTATACAAACTTACAATCAAGAATAAGTATCCCATCGCGGAGATTGACAACTTGTTCAACCAACTTCATCAGGTTAGATTAAGAGATAGTGACATGCTGAAGACAACCTTCAAGATTTGGTATGGTCATTATGAATTTCTAGTTATGTCTTCTAGAGTAATAATGCTCTTGCAACTTTAATAGACTTCATGAACAGGGTGTTCAATAGTATTTGGACTTGTTCATCATCATCTTTATTGATGATATCCTCATTTATTCTCGAAGTTAAGAAGAATAGGTGACTCATCTGAGAGTTGTTATTCCAACACTCAAAGATTTCTAGTTATTCACTTAGTTTAGCAAATGTGAATTTGGCTTACCGTCATTCGCTTTTATTTTTCCTGTCATTCAAGTGAAGAGATTCGAGTGGATTCTTAGGAAATTGAGGTGGTACAACACTGGTCCAGACCCACCTCTCCAACTAATATCTTAATTTTATTGTATTGGGCCAGTAATTATAGAAGGTTTGTCTAAAAATTTCATCCATACCTTTCCCATTGATCAATTTGACTCTGAAAAAGGTCAACTTACAACGGTTAGATGAGTGTTAGAAAATCCTCTCAGAATTGAAGACTAGGTTGACTACAACTCCTCTCTTGACTCTACCAAATGGTTTAGACTATTATGTTATTTAATAGGATGCCTCCAGGGTCAACCTGGGTGGCAAGGTCAATGATTATGCTTTAGATAACTTAAGGTCGATGAGAAGAATTACCCGACTAATGACCTCGAAATTGTAACAGTTCTATTTTTCCCTAAAGATTTTGATGCAATACTTGGATGGTTTTCATGTTAATATGTTCGTAGATCATGAGAGCCTCCGATATGTGTTCACCAAGAGAATTCACTCTTCGTTAGAGCATATGGCTTGAATTCCTCATAATATATGACATGAATGTGCTCTACCTTAACGGTAAGGCAAATGTAGTGGGTGACGACCTTAGTGGAACATGTTGAGAAAAGAGAAAAATTAATTACTCAAAGATGTTCACCGGCTTACTCATGGAGGAGTTTGCGTTAGATACACGTATGATAGGTGTGTGGTAGTTCAGAGTGTGTCAAAATCTTCTTTGGTAGGGTGGTTAAGTAAAAAAAGGATAGTGATCCTATATTTTTTCAGTTGAAAGGTGCATTTCATCAACAAAGAGTTTAGGTTTATTATTAATAACATTTCAAAAGCAATACTTCCAATTCTAAGTGTCAACAATCATAAATTGGTATAAAAATCAACTAAATGATTTGGGGTTGAATTCTAGGTGTTTTAATTTCAATCAAGAAGTAAGGATGCAATCTAATCACCCATAGGAATAAACATTGGCGGATAAAGATATCTAATAAAAGGGATGACAAGAATATCAGATGGGGTTTTTGGTTTTAGATTATAAACTACAACCAATCCAAACACTAGGAATTAATAATAATGAGAAGAATTCTCAGGATGTGATTGATTATAGACAAATATAGACATATGGGTAATAAGAACTAGAAGTGAAGAACTAGATATTAGTGAGTAGCTAGGCTATAAGGGAGGTAGTTATCTCTTGAAAAAGTACACCGAATTAGGTGATTTCTTTCACACATCAACAAACACGCAATTAGGAACAACTCACACCTTAGTCTATTTAATCTCACGAGCTAAATGTGTGGAATTGTGTCTAGGATTCACTCTCTCAAGCTAACTCGTATCCACCCAATACCCACGAACTATTAATAAAAACTTCAGTTCTAAAGCCTCTCTCTCGAGAAAGTCATGATTAGAGACATAGAACTACATTTGCAACTACAATTCTTAAAGTAGACCACAATTAATGATTAAACTTACTTTTGTATAGCATTTAAACTAACAATTATCGATACCTATAAACTAAAATAGCCCAAAATCACATGAACACACCCCAAGAATCAGAGATTTATTTAAACATTATAAAAAGGTAAGAAAAGTTACCAAATTGATTATTCATCAACTAGGTATGCGTAATTTTGTCCTTACAATGCTGCAATTTGATGAATCTCAAAGACCCACTTTCAATTTCTCCAAAATAAATTTCTTCAATCCTTCAAAGTTAAGGAAAACCTCTAGAGATATCTGTCTATAGATGTAAACATTAATTTTAATGATTTTCAAGATGTTCCAACTTATTAAATCAAATGTTCAAAATGTATTATAGTTAAAAAAAAAGTGCCACGAATATGCATTCAGTAAAGTAAGTTTTGTTTGCTC
This sequence comes from Solanum neorickii, assembly GCA_027704865.1. Taxonomy (NCBI): domain Eukaryota; kingdom Viridiplantae; phylum Streptophyta; class Magnoliopsida; order Solanales; family Solanaceae; genus Solanum; species Solanum neorickii. Next base: position 30,233,440 of record JAKWJC010000369.1, read on the forward strand.
ATCCAATCAGTGATCCGCCCTTTGATCTCCTTCATCACCTTTTCGTCTTGTCATTCAACATCCTTGGGTTACTTAAATTTAGGTGATCTATCACTGCCTTGTCGAACTACTCGACAATGTACTGAATGCTCGTTTTTGAAATTGATATGGTTTCTTCCCTCAAGGCTGGCACATTAAAAGATTAGGCAGTGGCCCTTAGTCTATTTGATAAATGCTCTTGGTGGTCACCAGGCTTTTCTCCCTATAATTCTTTAATTCGTTTTGTTTTTGTTTTTGCATGTTAGTGTCCTTACCTTGTTCATCAATTTAAGTATTTGAAAATAAGGGAATTTTCATCAGTTTATGTGACTAATTAACCATTTGAAGAAATTAAATCTATATAAACAAAGCCCTAAATGAGTCCATATCTTGGACTCATCAAAACCCCAACTTAAACTTTTAATCGTCCTCAAGTAAAACCTAATTTCGGTAGTTCAAAAGGAATGTCACAAATAGTGCTACAAAAGACTCAACATGAATGCACAAAACAAGACTCAACTACTCATGCAAGGATAATTGTGTACTCAAAGATTCAATATATGACTCACTATTATTAAATATGCTCATCTTCACAATACTTGCTTCATATGAAAGTTCGCTTTTTACAAAGGTACTCATATTCCCTCACAGCAAAGACGGTTCCATATTCCCACACAATTTCTCAACAATTTATAGTTCTGAAATCACATACAACTCTCACACTCACAAAAATGAGCACATGCATGACTTCACCAATAGGTTTTCCCTTATTTTCCAATCGACATTTTTTTCAACTCACTCAAGATCAAAAAGGTCTTTTCAAGGCTTGTAAAAGGGATTAGTATTAATAAATGGGAATTTAGACTTAGTGGCTGCTACCCTAATGAAATGTGGCCTGAACATCACTTTATTCAACATTTTAATCATGCTCAAAATTTACCCTCTTATTCAACTGCCAACGGACTATAGGACACCCCATTTCTTTTGCAACTTTCACACCTTTATTTCACAAATTTTTTATTTTGTTTGTTTTCTTCTTTTCTTTCTCTTTTTATGGAAGGTTTCCAGCTAATTCAAGACCATTGCTAAAAAGGGGATTTAATACATTTCTTGATTTACCTTCTTTTTTAACCACATCCTAACTTAGGCTTTTGGCCTAAGTAGGCTATTCAAACAAACAACATTTCATGAGAGTTATGGGTGAATGGGTAAAGAGGGGTCATACTTGTTGAAGTTTCTTCCAAGAAAAAGATAAAGCTCAAAGGGTTCCATCAAGGTTCAGACACCCACAAGGTTGGCCACAAAAAAGGTACACTGTCAAATTGTTTCACTCATAAAAAATTATTGCCTAAGATAATATCAAGAGCTCGCATCACTTAGTCTGGGACAAATTGGAGGTGTCACAACACACAATTTTCAAGGTAAGCCAATAACACAAGGAAATGCACCACTATCAAAGGAGACTAAGTCAAGATAATGTCAAATGTTTATCACGAGAGACACCAATCAATAACCAACTAGTCATAATGAGATGCAAACAAAGTCAACATAATGTCAATGTAACTTCCTTTGGCTTCATCGCAGTTGAAAATTCATTTTTATTCAATTAAGAGCATTATTTAACTCATCGACATAACCAATACTGAAATATTCAAAAGAACAACCACGTTAAAATACAACAAGAGGTGGCAAAAATTTTCAGATGAGTCAAAACCCATTTCTATTAAATACAAGGAACCATAAGCTCAAATATCCACGAAATAGAATCAACACAATTTCAAAGACAAATCCCCAATATATGTACCACACATGAAAAGAAGTTTTCCTCAAATGAAACAAAAACAACCAAAATCAATAAAAGCAATAGAGAAGGAGGTAAAGAATGATCTTGTCTATTTTTCACTCCATCTATCAGGGCATCAATATCCGATGTAACGCACTGATCATGGGCATCAATTCCCGGAGTAACAACAACATTGTCTCTACTAGAGCTTGCCATGGACGTATTTGTTAATGAAATTGTCACATTCCGAAATCACATCCTAGAAGTTAGGGGCAATATCGGATTGCAACCGGCGTACTTGACCTCTTGGAGGTCTTGTACAAGCCCTTACATATCATTCATTGCATATGCACAATAAAAAGTAGTGCGTAATTAAAACTTTTCACAAAACATATCATAGTCTTAAAAAAATCTTTCATATAAAGTCAGAGAAAACACTAAGTCTCAATCTCATCAAACTTAAGACACGAAAATACTTGGGACATGGCCCATAGTTAAAAATATAGAAATACTTAGACTATTACAATACTTCAAATGGAAACATAAAAGACATTTATGCCCTTGAGTCAAGTGAGGACATACTCCAACTTCTCTTGAATAATGCTATGATCCAAGTCTTCACTTCCCAAATGCTCCTCACCTACCAAGACCTTTAGATATAGATAAAAGAATGGATCAGTACAACCACATGTACTAAGTATGACAGAATGCATGAAAATCATGAAAATGAACATTTATATAAAATATGAATCTTTTCATTTATAAATCATATTATAATCATAAGAACAACATTTATCTACTTTTAAACACATAAGATTACATGTAAACCATTTAATCATTTTTAATGTCAATTTACAGTGAACACATTTCACTTTTACAGTGAAGTCCCTTCACTGTACAGTGAAGTGTCTTACCCTTTATTTAGACATTTTCTAGCATGTAGTTCCCTCACTAAAAACTATCATAAGATTCACTTAAGCAACACAAAGAGAGACATCCCATACACTTTCTCTAGGCATGCCTAAATAATCCACAAGACTAATTATATGAGTCACATACACACTTCAAGACATCAACATATGAACATGAAATTCTTATACTAAAGGTTATTGTAAGCCTCACTTGATACGTCAACACACACATAACATGACATTCTCCTTCCAAAGGCTATCAAAATACCTAGTTAAGTATATAAAAATGATAACGTCCATAATTGACCTCTTCAAGAATACCGAAGTAATCTTTAAGACTACCTAAGGCTTAGATCATGCCTACATATTCAACAAATTTCCCTAGCTAGAATCATTCTCAAGACTTCCATAGAAAACACTTGAAGAGATCATCCCTTATGCCCTCTTAACACTTTAGCTAAGGAATCCTTAAGTCACTTTAGATTGTCTACTCACTCATATACATACTATATAACAAAAGTGATTAGTTCATTAGTTTACTTGAGACTCGTACGTCACATAAAGGACATTCAAGTAATGGTCTTGGACAAGACCTAGAAACTCTCACTAAAACCGTTAATCCCTGTCATGCAATGTCTACATAGCGTCCCATATCACCACCTAAACTTAATAGAACTTCTCTAATGCTAGTATGTAACCCACATGATGAGAATATGCAATAGACGACATATACCATGATAGAAAGACATGGAATCCGGAGTTCTAACCTACTACGATGAGGGTGTTCTACTTGCCAAGTGTAGAACTAGGACACATCCCATGTAGTAACATGCTTAAGGAATATGAAGGGTTTTTATTCACTCTAGTCTCATTCTCAAGTAGAGCTACATTGTATGCTAGTCTCGTTCTCAAGTAGAGCTACTTCACATGAGATAATAACTCAGTGCTAGCCTTTGTTCACATAGAGTTATTAACACTAAAGGATAACGTGAAGAGGTTACTTATCTAGTTCATAACTCAATCACATTCAACCTACCAAAGAGGTCTACTAGGGATACCATTCAATGGCGACTAAGATAGCTCATTATGACTTTCATATGGATTATGTTATGTTTTTCCAGTCAATCAACTCTAAGTCCATCATCCTTAACGTAAAGGATACTATTACGACTCTTCATATCTTTCATTAATACATGACAAGGGTTAACTAAGACTACTTCATCAAGGAATCTCATATTAATATATCATTCATACGTATATCAAGTAAGGGACACATGTCTACCAAGCAAGACACAACATTCTTTACCTTATCACATATAACATATCATTCTTTAGGTCACTTAGGAATAACTATTATCACCGTTAAGTCATCTTATAAACTCCCATATCATCATCAATATAACCATTATAGACTCATATATTCAAGTAGGAGCAACCATGTATCAACTCTAAGACTACACATACAAGCACCTAGTCATAGTCTAAGATGATATTCAAATATACATAAAACTTTCACATTACTAGCATGTAGGTAGATATTATAATACTTCATAGTGAACTACACAATGCATCATAATACTTCAATGTAGTGTTGACAAGGACATGATTATCATAATATAAAAAGTAACGCCGACAAGGCCACATCAATTTCAATTAAAGCACATAACACTGCCACCATAAGTTGACCATACCAAATCACAATATAATAGAAGTATAATTAACATCAAAACAAAGTAAATAGGTTAGATTACAACCATATCATCCTCAACACCTCAATCCGATGTCAAATAACCACATTTGATATCACAAGGCCCTTACCCGTGGCCATAACCAACAATTCAACATAATCATAACAATATTCATGAATTAGGTAAATTTACTTCACATTCATCAATATTACACAACCTAGATATCAATTTATTACAATTATTACATATTTAGTCAGCCATAGAAATCTACACAATAATTCATCAACATTAGGTCATTATTCAAGTAACCCATAACTTAGTAAAAAACTAGGGTTCATCCAATTAATGGGTTCATAGGTTATTTAGGTTATGATCATAAATACAATAACAATTCAATCCATAATAAACTTTTAAAACCATTAATGCAAGAACCTATGATAGATCATGAAATTAGACAATTCAACTTCGAGAAACTATTGGAAAACTCTTGAGAGTTGGGATCATTGATGAAGAGAGTTTCAAGGATCAAAAACCATTCCAAGATGATGATAATTTCTAAATTTTATGAAGAATCGCCACTCAATTTAACAATCCAGGCTCTTCCTTGAGTTTTCACTTCAATGTAGTCTTAAGGAATTTCTCAAGGATTTTGGGGTTTTGATTTGGAAGAATGAAATCTTCTAAGTGTTAAAGATTTATATACAAACTTAAAATAACCAAAATACCCTTAAGGAACCTTCAATACTCTTATTTGTAAGTGGTGTGAAATTATAAGTTCAGCCCTCAACTAACAATAAACCTGCGCAGGTGACATACCCTATCGACGGTTGGTAGTCGACGGACCGTTTGTCCATAATATGACCGTCTTGTCCTTTCGTTATAGAGTTCAGAGTCTTAAAATGGGTCTCTTATATCCCTAGACTTTATCCCTGCCAACGGCACTAATCGATGGGGCGTCGACTGGCCCACGAGCCGTCGATTGCCTCGGTCGTTTGTGGCTGCCATAGACAATCTTCGCACCACTTTTTGGGTCCTTCCTCAAGGACTCTAGGATGGTCCTTGGGTATGTTTGCCCAGACGTTTTTATTCCAAACATGATCGTATATGTGTTTATACCTTCTCACCTTAATTTAATCCAAAACGACAACGTAAAACTCAACAAAACACACTTAGACACACAAGGTCATTTCATAGCAACACATTCGAACGTCATGGACGTTCTTAGACGTTTGACCTCCAAACTTCACGAAACACAAAACACTGCGTATATACATCATAATAAATCATTCTACGACATTATAACCTCAGTATCAACACATAAACACAAAGATCCACATATGAGGAAAATAGGTGACTTAGTCGTCAAACTTCTTGGTTGCCCCTTTATTTTTGACTTCCAGTGCACGTAAAATCTTAGAAACTTCCTCAATACCATGATTTAGACCTATATAGGACCTTAGATCATAATGACCGACATGTTAGGTTCTACTTTACCCAAATCATTTTTGGGGTCTTACAAAAATTTTCATGGCAGAATGCACCATAGCATCCTCAACCTCAGTTAGGCCCTCATATATGGTCTCCTCTTAGAAATGAAACTACTCCAAATCATTCTGCCTCAAACATGGAAACAACCACATCATTAGATCGAAACTCATTTTTTGTGGTAGCTAGAGGAGTATAAGAATAAACTAACATATCTTCACAGTCCCAAAAATCATCGACATATTTGTGGAATTCAATTGGACCATGTCCTTTATGAACTCAAAATTTGCAGCCTTTAGGGTCATCACCTCATGAGTGACTCCCTAGATTCTCTCACTCACCTATATCATTTCCACAAGGGCATCAATGGACTATCTAACAACAATGAAAGCTCTATCAATCATCCGTAGGACTATACCTCTAGCCTTGATGGACCTATATCATCAAAATGGACTAGATGATCCATCTATAATATCGCAACCTAGGTGGTGGAGAAAAGGAGGCACTAATATTAGTAACCAATATAGGAGGAAGGGGATCGGTAGAAGAACTCGAAGTTATGGAAGGGGAAATACTAGAGATACTTAAAGTTCAAGTGGCCGGAGTAGGCATTACACCCTCAGTAGGTAAGTCTCAATCTCAACAACTGGGGATGAATCTCTTGGGCCATCTTAGCCTCATACTTCAAGTACCCTGCCTCAATGCGCCGGATGTTGGTAGAGGAGGTAGGAATCACTTCCACATCCTTCTTCTCATCATGTGGCACTCGGGCTTCTCTCCATTACTCGGTGATAAATACTGGAATAGGAGCAATGTGTGGTGATTCCTGGACCTTATGGACATCTCTTTGCTATCGATCAATGCCCAAATTAAGATAGAATCATTTTAAGATGACATGATTGTGCTATTGATAAATCAAAACCAGTAACTTGCCATTAAATTTAGATCCTTTTTCTCTATAGGAAATCCAACGTCAATCTAACTAGGAGTTTCATCTAAAACGAGAGGAGACAACCAACTTTCATATTCTTCTGTGAAGTTGTCTTGATAATACTCTATTAGTCATCATCAATATTCTTTTTACATTCCAGAACAACAATGAAATCATCAATGTGACACTTCACTTTCTTGGCCCAGACAACCACATAGTCCACTAGCTTGAATGTAACAACCTTCCTCTTTCCTTGTGGCACCAGAGCACCATGGGCAGTGTAAAACTTTCGGACACAATTAGGAATTTAAGGTACATGGGGTCTAGTAAAAATTTATAACTTGTGGGCTTGGATGGTGCACCAGATATCTTGATATTTGTCCATTACACCGTCTATGGACAATCTCTTCTCCTTGATAATAGTCCTCAGTCCCTTGGCCTTTAGTCTATTTTGAAACCAGGGAGGATTACCATGTGCAGGAGGTGCCTAGACCATAACTTTTTCTGGAATACGAGGATGAGCAGTGGCATACGGTACCCAGATCCTAGACAAATCATTCGACCTTTTAGATCACATTTTAGCTCTCCGAGCTAGTACAAATTGGTCATCTTTAGTCTAATAAATGTTAGCCTTAGGGTCCTAGTTCTCTCCCACACTCTCAGAAGTATTGAGGTGAGTAACATAAATCCACTCACAATTAAAGCGTACCCTTGATGACTCAGTAGAAGAAACCTTACCCTTTCTTTTACACTATCCTCAGGTAGTAGGAAGTTTTGTTTCTTTTGCTTTGGATGCAACTGCATCTTCACTGATAGAGAATTTCTTTGCCTGCATGTGGAGAGGCATGTATCATCCTAATATTTTTGGTCTAGCGATATCTAAAAAACACATCGAGAAAAGTTATAAATAATTAAGAAAAATGTAGAATATAGGTTGCAGAAAGACTCACCAAACTAATTGGTGAGTCGCCAAGTCACTTTTGTCAGCCAGATCATGCTCATCGAAATAACTTCCCCAGAGATTTCAAAAATCATGGCAGGTCAGTGATGTGTAGGGGCCTTTGATAAATCAACGACATCAATCGATGAGCTCAGACTATCCTGCAGAAATTAATAGTGTGTTTTAGAGGATAAGGGCACAGAAGGGGTGATCAATGCTGACTTTTTGCGAGTCGCCGAGTGAACACAGCGTGATCCAACTTCCCATCAAAAAGTTACATAGTCTAATCTAGCCAAACACGAAATTTTAGGGGATCAAGAGTGAAATTGGTGAACCACCAAATTGTTCGGTGAGCTTCACTTCACTCGCTAAATTGCCTAACGTGTCATATTTCAATCACGTTTCCAAAATTCAAGACCACAGACCCTGAGAACAAAATCAAACTACACGCTTATGCAATTAAGCTCAGATCCATTTGACCCATTCCACCAAGGTACTTAACCTTCCCCCTATTTGACTAAAATTGGCGATTTCACAACTTTTACCCTTCAGAATGACGTCAAACGCTCCATCACTGGGAAAAGTACGACATTTAGCATAATTGGGGTTACATAAATTTCACCCAACTAAACATTAAAAAAATTTATCGCAACCCAACAATTATCATATGAACAATTTAAGCAATTTAGCCACGATTTGAAAACTAATGTTGGCAAGCTAGCACAACAACTATGATTTTAGTACATGCTTAACACACAACAAAAAGATTTAAATAAATGCATTAGAGTTAAAACACTATTCAAGAGTTCGGGGTTCAGAAAACCAACCTGCAAAATAAAAATAAATGTTTGAAATGCTAGGCAAAAATGTAATCCAAATTCGAGCATGATATCAAAACAACAAGCAACAAAAATGATGAGACAAATAATCAAAATGTACAGTGTGGGTGCAAATGTACAAGGCTAAAAATTAGGACATATGAAGGATTTTGAAATATTAATCCATTTTTGCCTTTTGAAGCCTTTTAGTTCACGACCCTTTCGGTGATATGAGTTATCCTTGCTCGACCACTCAGTGAGCCACTGAGGGCTGACTTACCTTGACATGTTTTACAGGACCTCTAGTAAATTTGGGGGTCGAAACGGCGAATAGAATAGGGCTCGTCAACTCGTCCATGGGTCCACCGAGTTTTATAGACTTCCACCTATGATTTTTGGGAGTCCAACAACAGTTCAAGTTATGCTCACCGACCTCACCAGCGAGTCACGATCGGACTCTTAGGTCTCCAACCTGCATTTTTCAAACACATTCCACTTTTCAACCTGCACCATCAACAACCGTTATTCCAAAAACAAACACAAAGCATTAAAAACTTGTGTTGCCTCCTAAAAAGTGCCTTATTTAACGTCATGGCACGACGCAAGTACCCATTCAAGATTTATTTTGGGTTTTGCCCTTGTGTTACTAGGCAACTCTTGTTTGTGTATTGGGTTGAGGTGCGTCAACATTTGTAGAATGTGGATATCAGATTGCTTGATCAAGATAAAATCAGAGTTCACCATCTCATTAGGAATGGAGACATTCTCCATATCACTTTCAATACTCTGTCAGATCCTTTGATTTTGTTGAGAATACTTAAGAGTACAACTTCTTTTTGACCTCCCTCTTAATCCTTAGGCTTTTGGAACTCCTGGGGAGAAAAGTACATATCATCTTTCCCCCTTCTATTCCATCCTTGGTTACCAACTGGCCTCGAGTAACTTTCACATTGATTTTCTCCTTAGTTTTCTAGGAAGTTTAATTTGTTTTTGTGTAGCACTTCGAATTGCTCTATATATTTGGCAACAATATCCAACTGGGTCATCATTTTGGATTTGTTCTAGTCTTTCTCTTGATCCCCTTGCTCTTGGTCATGCGATAAAGGAGTTGGGATGCTATTGCATAGGGCTATCACATATCCCACCCTAAGAGAGTTGTCCAGCCACTCTTCTGCTTATTGAATCAAGACTTGTATCGATACATTCCAACAACATTTTATCTAGTATTCCATGAGTTGGGCATTGCAACAATAGTTTCTTAAGTCTCATCCATATCTCATTGATTACGTCACCCTCAAAACACTTGAAATCTAGAATATTGTCCCTTAGAATCATCATGTTAAAAAGGTGGGAAAATCACACTTGGAATGTGATAATAAGCTCTTACCACGAAATGATATAATGTCTTGGCAACTCAGCCAACCACTTGCATGCTTCTCCCATTAGAGAGAAAGGCAACAACCTCACTAAAAAATATTCTTGAGATATTGTTCTTAAAGGAGAATGGACCACAAAAATAAACAATATTCCGTATATACTCATGGGGATCCTCATGAGCTAGACTTGTAAACAAACCCTTCAGTTGTATGAGGTGCATCATGGTGCTTGTAATGTAAAAGACCATGTTTCGTTCAACTGGAGGCAACTGAATGACACCAATACCACTCATTTGATTAGTTTCATTGATATTCTGGTCATTGACATCTTTGAGATTCCCGATGTCGTATTGAAGGACTAGTTGGCTACCATTCCTTCCATTGACACTCATTTTCTCTTCTAGTTTAACAGAACAAACACAACCAAAACTAAAAGTAAGTAGATTCAACTATAACTAAGAAGAACATAATATAATATCACCATAATAATTTCAACAAGTATCAGTCCCTAGCATCGGTTTTATTTTTGATCAGTAATGTTTCAAAGACACTACTTTCAATTTTAAGTATCAACGATCATAAATCAGTATAATGTCTAACTGAATGAGTTAGGGTCGACGTACAGGGAGCGGTACATGTTTTAAATTCAATAAGAAGTATGAATGTGGTATAATCAGCCATATGAATCAACATTATCGGAAAAAGACATATAAAATAAAAAGGTTGACACGAATGTGAGAAGGGGGCGTTTTGCTTTTGGATTATAAACTACATACACTACCAAACACTACGTATAAACAATAATGAGACGACCACTTGGGATGTGATTGATTATCGGCAAACATACATGTACGGGTAACTATAACAATTAGCTAATAGCTAGATAATAGTGAGTAGACTAGGCTATAATGAAGACAATTTTAACTTGAGAAATTTCTCCGAATCGGGTGATTTCTTTTGAACATCAACAAGAATGCAAATTAAGATCAGCACACGCCTTAATATATTCACTCTTTCGAGCTAATTGTGTGGTATGGGGTCTAGGGTTCACTAGTTTAGCTAAACCAAGATCAATCCAATACCCACAAACCATTCATCAAAAACTTTAGTTCTAAAACTTCTCTCTCGTGCAAGCTAAGAACACAGACATAGAACTGCATTATAAACTACAATTAACAAATCAATCAACAATTATTTATTAAAATCATTTTAAATATTATTTAAACTAAAAATTAGCAATACCCATGAACTAAATAATTCCATAATCACATGATCACACAACAAGAATTGGGGTTTTAGATAGACATTTAAAAAGGTAATATAGTTACCAAATTGATTATCCATCAAGTGGGTAAGACCAATTTTGTCCTTACGATACTCACATTCGATGAATCTCAAAGACACACTTTTAATTTTTTGAAGAGAATTTCTTCAATCCTTCAAAGATAAGGAAACACTCTAGAGACAATGTCTCGAGCTTTAAAAGATAATTTCAAAGATTTCCAACATGTTCCAACTTATTAAACTAAATGTTCAAAAGAATATTTATAGTCTCCAAAAATGTGCCACGAGTAGGTGTTTCAGCGAAGTAAGTCGGGCTCGCCGATCAACTTGGCGAGCCACCCTTTGATTCCCTCCATCGCCTTGTCATTTAACATCATTGAGTTCTTTAATTTTAGGTGATCTATCATTGTATCACTTAACTACTCGATGATGCACTGACTTCTCCTATTTGTCTCAAATTGCAATGGAAATTTAGGCAGTGGAATTGAAACTTAGGCGATTAGCCAAATGCTTTTTGTGGTCATTCGGATTGCCTTTCTTTAATTCTTCATTTTTTTTGTTCCTTTTTGCATGTTAGTGTCCTTGGGTTGTTCGTCAATTCATCAACCTGAAAATCAAAAAAAATCCATCAACTTATGGAAAAAATTAAGCATTTACACTACATCTATTTAAACAAAGACTTAAATGAGTCTAAATCTAGGACTCATCAGTTTTCTCCAAAGGGGAAGATGGTGCATTTCCTTATCAAAGTCGCTTATGTGTTCCTAATGTGGGTGAGTTGAGAAAAAATATCCTTATATAAACCAATAACTCTGGATATTCAATTCATCCATATAACACATAGAAAATCAATACGAAAATAGAGCATAAAGTTTGAGTCTTAAAATTTTATTCATGATTTAGAGTTGAAACATAGCCCCAAATTTGACGATGTATAATTTCAAGTGAGGGTTCAAGGAAGGTGAAAGACATCACTACCCTTACAAGCGCTCTTGATGTTTTCCTTAGCCATGTGGGAAAAAGGCATTGTTCAAGCAAGGCTTCAAGGCACTATAAAGCTTTCACTGCCCTTATAAGCCTTTGTGAACCATGCTTTAGCCATATAGGCATGAATGCAAGTTCACTTAAGGTTTCAAGTATCATGGACAAGTGGCAGTTCAGTCGATTCTCCATGAGGCGTGAAGGACATCACTACCCATGGAGTGCCTCCTCGAAGTGTTAGTAGATCCTTTTACGATTTCCTGATTGGTTGCTTGATGGTGGAAAAAAAAGTTTATAGGAGTTGTCCTTTGACTTATTTCAAAAGGTTACCTTGGTGGATTTGGTTGAGTTAGAAATAATAGCTTTTAATGTGATTTTGGGTAAAGATTGATTCCATGCATCTTATGCCTCTATTGGTTGTAGGACTTGGGATTTAAAGTTTTCAGTTTCCAATTAGGTCCATTTTAGAAATGAAAGGGGAAATTATATCCTTTAGAGGTTAATCAGTTTCTTGTCACAGAGCTAGGAAATTGATCTCGAAGGGGTATATTTACCATGTTGTTAGGTCTATGGATGTTGAGTCTGAAACCCCTTCTCTAGAGTCGGTCCGCATGGAGAATGAATTTGCGAAAGTCTTTCCCGATGACTTTCGCGTCATTCCTCCCGATCGAGAAATAGATTTTGTCATTGATCTTTTGCTGGATACACAACCTATATCTATTTCTTATTGTGGAATGTCTTTGACTGAGTTGAAAGAGTTTGAAGGATCAACTAAAGAGTTATCTAGACAAATGTTTTATTCATGTGAGCATATCTCCTTCGTATGGTCTAGTGTTGTTTTCAGAAAGAAGAACTTGTCTCTTAGAATGTGTATCGACTATAGTCAATTAAACAAGTGACCATGAAGAATAAGTATCTCTTTCTGTGGATTGGCGACTTGTTTGATGAACTTCAAGGGGATAACTATTTCTCAAAAATAAATCTTCGTTCGCGTTACCATTAACTAAGGGTAAGAGGAATTAACAATACCAAGACAGCCTTTAGGCCCCAGTAAGGTCATTATGATTTTGTTGTTATGTCATTTAGGTTGAAGAATGCCCCTTTGACATTTATGGACCTAATGAATAGTGTGTTTAAACAATATCTTGATATGTTTTGTGATCGTTGTATTTATGATAGTTTGATCTCTATTTAAGGAGTGAAAATGAACACATGAACTATTTAAGGATTGTATTGCAGGTCCCTAAAGACCACCAATAATATGCAAAAAGTTTAGTAAATGTGAGTTTTGGTGAAAGTCTATAGCCTTCCTTGGTAATTTTGTGTCAGACAAGGGTATTGAGTTAGATCCTAAACAGATAGATGCGCAAGAGTTGCCCTGAAGTTCTACCTCCTACTGATGTTAGAATTTTTTTACGTTTCGCTAGTTACAATAGGAGGTTTGTTGATAGTTTTTTTCCTCCATTTCTTCTCCATTGACGATATTGGCTAAACAAAATCTAAGTTTGTGTGGTCAGAGGGTTGTGAGAAATGCTTCCAAGAGTTGGAAAATAGAATAACTTTCGCTCTGGTGTTAACCTGTCACTACCCGAGCCTATACCCTACACGTGCTTGGCACTTGAGAACCACTGTTGGTTCCAAGTGAAACCTCATCTTGGCAAACTACAATGTAACAACCCTAAAAGTGAATATTCTAAGTAATGCTTAATGTGTTAAAACGTCTATATGACAAAGATGGAAGTTGAGACAAGATCCACGACCTCCTACAACTTATATAATAAAAAGTAAAAGTGAAACCCTCGGGAAGCAAGGAGGCTTACCATAGCTAACTCAAACTCCATGCAGTATCAACAAAGCTACTGTTGATGACCCTGAATACTTGTATCATGAAAGGATGTATGACCAATGGCTCAGTACATGGAATGTGCGAGCATGTAAGGGAAATTCTAAAACATAAACATAATTTTTAACTTAATAAAAAAGGAAACATACTTACCTTTTTTCAAACTTACTCAACTCAAGGAATACTCAAGTATACTCAAAACTGCTCAACTTCTTCCACTAAGAAGTATTCAAATATAAGATAATCAATGTAAGATCCCAAAAATAAAATAGGTGAACTAGAGCTTAACATGTTGGTCATGATGGTATAAGGTCAAAAATTTGTCTATAATGTGGTGTTGAGGCAGTGTCTAAGAGCTTAGGTGATTTGGAAGTGAAACATTAAGGTACGACTAAGATGTTCAATGACTAAGTCACTTATCTGCCTCGTATGTGGTTCTATCGGTTTCTATTTGATTCATGAGTTTATAAGGTTCTTTAATGAGTTATTATTGTATATATTGGCAGTGTGTCTAGTTTCATGAAGTCTGGAGGTCAAACGTCCATGACATTCGAAAGTTTTTCCTTGAAACGACCTTGTGTGTCTAAGTGTGTTTTGTCAACTTTACATGTTCGTTTAGGGTGAAATTAATGTGAGAGGTCCTAAAATCATATAGGAACATTTTTTTCTTGGAAACTTATGTGCAAACATCCCCAAGGACCTTCTAAGGGTCCTTGAGGAAGGACCCAAAGTTGGTGCCCAAGACAGCCGACAAATGGAAGGCAATCGACGCCCAGTGGGACAGTTGACGCACCGTTGGTAGTGTCTCATCGAGTGTAACTTTGGCGTGGGGGAGAGGCATCTAAATACAAGCCTCAGTCCCAGACAACAGACCAACAGGACGGTCCGTTGGTCAAGGGACGGGCCGTCGATTGGCAACTATTAGTGGACTGCCTCCTTGCGCAGATCACTGTTAGGTTGAGGGGTGGACTTGTAAAATCACCCCACGTCCAGATAAGGGTATTGATGGTTCCCTAATGTCCTTTTGGGTATATTAAATATGTTTATAAGCGTAAAACACTTAGAAGATTTCATTATTCAAAATTAAAACCCAAATTCCCTTAGAAATTCCCTATAACTCAATTTGAGCCAATACTCAAGGAAGGGCTTGGATTGGAGAATTGAGTGGAAATTGTTCATAAAATTTAAGAATTAGCTTCATTGAGGAATTTTTTTGATCCTTGAAACTCTATTCATCAAGGAGCCAAACTTCTAAATGTTTTCAAAGTTTAATTGTCCAATTTCATGATCTATGCATGGGTTCTTGCATTAAAGGTTTTTAAGAGTTAAATATTGATTTAATTAATTAGATGATCTTAACTCAATTAACCTATTCACCAATGTAATTGATTAACCCTAGTTTTTGACTACTTTATGGGTTACTTAATATTGACCTAATGTTTATGAATTCCAGTGTAGTTTTCTATGGGCTATCTAATGATGTGAAAAATGTATGAATTGTTATATAGGTTGTATTACATTGATAAATCTATGTTTAATTAACCTAGTTTCATTGAGTATTATGATTTAGGCATTGAATTGATGTTTATGGCCATTGGTAAGGGCCTTATGGTATTGAAATTGAATTATTTAGCATTGGATTGAGGTGTTGAATATGGAGTGGTGGTACGCTGCCCTAATTTCCTTTATTTTATGTTAATTATATTTCTATTATATTGATATTGGTATGATCCATTTATGGTGGCGGTGTTATGTGCTTTACTTGAAGTTGATGTTGCCTTGTCGGCTTCACTTTATGTATTCTGAGTATCATGGCCTTGTCGGCAACTAATTGAAGTAATGTGATTATTTGTGTAGTTTATTATGTGAAGTATGATAATTTTCACCTACATGATAAGTAATGTGAAAGTATATGTGTTCTTCTATTAATTTTATTGAGTTGATAATGTTAGACTATGACTATGACTTTGTGTGTATAGTCTTAGGGTTGATGCATGGTTATTCCTACTTGACTATATGAGTCTATAATGTTCATATTGATGAATATATGATAGCGTATAGGATGAGTTAAAGATGATAATGGATATTTCCATGTGCTTCCAGAATGACATGTAATATGTGTTAAGGAGAAGTATGTTGTGTCTTGTCTTGGTTGACTTGTATCCCTTACTTGACGCATGTATGAATGTGAATATGTGATGTCTTGACTTAAGATGTTAAACTCTCTTAGTCTTGTATGTATGAATATCATGATACCTTAAATGATGTTAAAAGGGTCAATTATGTGAAACCTTGTACATATTGGTAAGGTTATGAATGTTGATGTCGAAGCCGTTATGGTATCTTTCAAGTAAAGGAATGATAGACCTAAGGTTGATTGGATGAAATGAAATCATATCAATCCTTAGGGAAGTCATGATGAGTTTCTTGTCACCATTGTAAGATAGCCCACCCGTGGACCTTCCTTGGTAGGGTAAATGTGATTGAGTTATGAACTTGATATGGAACCCCTTTCTATGACCCTTAAATGTAAATTACTCTATGAGAACAAAGGCTAGCACCGAGTGAGTATGGTAAGGGAAGTACTTCTAGTTAAAGTATGAGACTAGATTACAAATCATTCCCTTCATATTCCTTAACCATGTGCCTACATGGGATGTGTATAAGTTCTACCATTGGCAAGTAGAACACCCTCATCGGAGTAGGTTAGAACTTTTGATTCCATGACTCGCTATCATGGTCTATGTCGATCATCGTCTATTCTCATCATATGGGATACCTACTAGCATTATAGAAGTTTTATGATGTTTAGGTGGAGGTATGGGACACTATCTAAACGTTGCATAATAGACTTTGCAGGTGTTAGTGAGAGTCCCTAGGTCTTGTCCAAGACCATCACTTGAATGTTCTTTATGTGATCAATGTCTCCTAAATGAACTAATGAATATAATGACTTAAGTTAAGAAAGTATGTTAAATGAATTAGTACTTATCTAGATTACTTAAGGGTTGTTTAGTTAAGATTTGAAAAGGGCATAGGAATGGTCACTTCGTATCTTACCTAGATAAGTCTTAAGGATGACTCTAGTTAGGGAAGATGTTGATTATGTGGACATGATCTAGGCCTTAGGTAGTGTTAAGGGTTATGTGGGTAGTCTTGAAGAGGTCAATCATGGATGTTATATTCTTGATTTATTCAACTAAGTTTTTTGATAGCCTTTGCTAAGAGAATGTCATATTATCTATATGTGGTTGTGTTAAGTGAGAATGATTCTATCCTAGGTAGTCTATAGGATCTCTTAAGTGTGTGTGTAAGGGATTTTCTGGGTGTCTCTTCACAACTTACTAAAGTGATACTTAGAATCACCTTTGGTAGAGGAAATAACATGTTCATGTGTATGGTTTCTTGTATGTGTGTATGTGTCACATTATGAGTAGTATTCAGAATCATTTCGGCATGCTTAAAGAAGTTGTATGGGCGGTCTCTCTTTGTGTTACTTAAGTGAGTCTTATGATAGCTTTTAGTGAGAAGATTACATGCTAGAAAGTGTTAAAAAGGAAGAGAAAATACTTCACTGTAACAGTGAAGCAATTCACTGTACAGTAAGTTTAGGTTACTGTAATGTTACCTCAAAAATTATAATAAATGGTTTAAATATTATCTTATGTGTTTCTAAGGTGTTAAATGTTATTCGTATGATTATAATATAATTTTTAAATGAAAAGATGCATATTTCCAATAAATGTCCATTTTCATACATTATGCCATCTTAGTACATGTGGTTGTACTAATCCATGTTTTTATCTATCTGTATAGATGTTGGTAGGTGAGGAGTATTTGGGAAGCAAGACTTGGATCGTAGCATCATTCAAGTGAAGTTGAAGTATGTCTTTATTTGATTCGAGAGCATAGATGTCTTTTATGTTTCTTATTGGAGTACTGAAATAGACTAAGTAATTCTATATTTTGAAGTATGGGTCGTGTCCCAAGTATTCTTGTGTCTTAAATTTGATGAGAATGAGACTTAGTGTTTCGTATGATTTCTAATGAAAGATGTTATTAAAGATATTTCTGATGTTTTGTGAAAAGTTTTAATTCCGCAATAGTTTTCATTATGTATATGAGATGAATGATACGCAAAAGTCTTGTACAAGACCTCCGAGACGTCAAGTACGTCGGTTGCAATCCAAGATTGGCCCTAACTTCTAGGGTATGGTTTTCGGGAAGTGACAATTAACTCAAACATATAATACTCGAATATAGGTACTCAACTATAGATACTTAACTCAGTATAAAGAAACAATACACATGCAATATATGGAAGATTTTAAAACGATAGAAATCAAATCAATATTTTGTAGAATACATTAACAACTTACCAACCAAGAATGCACTCTTACAGACTCAAAACCCAAAAAAAATCACTTTTGTTTAAGTGAATCTTGTAGACAAGGTCAACTCCAATTTATATATATTAAAATATAATATGTATCTGTGGAAGTTTCTCTAACCGACAAACATCACTATAAGCCGACATGATGATACATCATCTTGACCACGCTACCAGAACTATCCTACACTTTTTCTTCATATAAAATGTCTTTCATAAGAGAATCCAGTCTATGATAAAACTCACTTATGAATCATCTAAAAAGTATGTCCCTTTCTACAAACTTTAGCAACTTTGTTTATACGGGTGGTGAGTTATCGATACTTTCTCCCATATCAATGATCTATACTACTCCTATACTAGCTCATATGTTTAAAAACATAAGTTTCTTGTTGTTTGAGATTACTACTCAAAAATATTTCACATAAAAGAGGCGGTACTTAAGTTGGTCAAAACTCTTTCGGAAATTTTAGTTTCCTCTCATCTTAAATGTGAAAACATTTACTCTTTGAAAAACTTAGTTCTCATATAGCATTTTAATTTTAATAAACTTAACTCTTATTTTTCTCAAAAACATTTCAAAATCATATTATAATATAATCATTAATGACTCGAGAAGTCGTATTGCATAAATAATGATGGTATATCTTGATACCGTGTTGTTTTTACATTGATCGCATACTTGATTGACATACTAATCATGTTTTACAAACTCTTTTCTAAAAACTCATCTTTACTTTCTCAAAACTCAGTTTAAGTACCCAAGAGTTGGCTTTGAAAATCATTTCAAAATTTATAACTCAAATTATACGGTTCATGCGGAATTATGGACATGAACAATTAAAATTAAGAATGTTATTGATACCTCTCATCTCAAGAATGCTGGACAAATAGGGTTCATACAGAATTATGGACATGAACTACTCAACTTAGATATATTAATAAAAATAAAGAACCTCAATGCTTATAATTCAAGACTCAATGATACTACTCATCTCTAGACTGCATAACTCTTAAGTTTCATTCATAATTATGGGAATGAAAAACTAAACTCAAGTACTTCATGGGTAACATATAATAGTCTTATAAATAGGAATATAATCTCAAAGGGATTTGAAACTTAATACTCAATACTTAGAACTTCAAGATACTACTCTTCTCAAAATTGCTCAACGTATGAAGTTCATGTTACATTTATGGTAATGAACGACTCGACCAGAGGGTCTACGTAATGATATGAAACTCGTGATTACGACTCTTTTCATCCTCATACTTGTCGCACCCTTTTCGAACCGGTCGTAAACAGTTCAGAACATAATATGGCTGACACACTGATTTTTCAAAAAAATGTTTGTTTTAAAGTCGCCACCAAAATTTTAAGAAAAAAAATTAGGAAAACCCCTTTTTAATATGTAATATAAACTCTGTTTAGATTTGAAAAACCAGAGAGATTCTGAGTAAGGGTTTTTGTTACTCGAGGGGAAGATAGGAAGCATCCTTAGAGCCTAGCCAAAAATAATCCTTAAACTCAATTTAGGAAAATATAATTATGAAGACTTGTTTATTTTTTTTATTATTTAAAATCAATTGTAAGTAAATATTTATTAGTTTATATAAAAGGGTAAAACACAATGTATGACATATATATGTCGATTGAATAAAAAAAAATTTAGTATGTTTATCATACCGTCAAAAAAAAGTAAATATACCAAATGTATGATTATTTTATATGTTCAAAATTATAGAGGCGTCTTATATAAGAGTACCCAAAATAAATATTGAGTTCGAAAGATATGGAAATTTATCATTTTTTTTTATATGTGTATAGAACTAAGACGTGAAAAATTAATAAATAAAAGGAGATAGTAACCAGGTGTGAACATGTAGCGATGCATTGTGTATGTGAAGTGTAGAGATTTATAAATTATTAAAAAAATCGTAAACGGGATAGTAGATAATAATAGATTATCTAAAAAAGATATAAAATTCATACCGTTTTGCGAATGACATAAATATGTATGTAACTTGTATTTTGTAACAGTTGACATATCTATAATCTTGAGAATAACATGTTAAGAGATTTAAATATTTTAGTGTATGTGATTTTTTAAAAAAATAGACATAATAATAATATTAAGCATAATTTCTTCATTAGTGGGTTGATTTAAAGAATATAAAATAGTCTTAACTATGGAGACTTATTCTACAGTCATATTTATTTCGTTATATATATATATATATATATATATATATATATAAAATAAAATAGTCCCCATAAGTAATTTCTATAGGGTAATTATTTAAGCCTCTTTAAAACATTATTTGGTAACTTTTATACTATAAGCTCCTCGTTTCAACGTAAAGACTTGAAAGAATGTTATAACTAAAAATGCCAACTAAATTCATACATAAATTATATTAGGTTACACATATAAACATTAAAAAAAAAACAAGCAATATATTAAAAAAAAAACAACTAAGATTTAGACAAACATATGTAAGACTTAGTTGACATATCGAAATAATATAATAAAACTCGTAAAACAAATGCTAAGAAATATTGGATTCCTATTTCACGAGATTTCGATTATTGCCATAATCCTAATTGCTGTTGGCCTACGATTTTAGACCAAAATGAGTTCCAATGTAGAAACTCCAGCCCTTCAATTGTATATGAAATGTAATTAAGATATAAAAAATAGAAAAAGTTAATTCCAAATGAGTGAAATGAATAATATTATATAAAAAAAAAAGTCAAACATAACATACTCAGATATAGAACCAATAGTAGCATGCCACGAGATTGACGTCCTCAATTACAAACTAAATGTGTATTTACCCTCTCATGTATGCTTAGCAACAATATTTTGTTTTAGTGTAATTTCAAAGGGGTAAAGTGATGCTATCTCTACATATTACTAAAATAGTAAAGTTCTACTAGTCCTATAAGTAAAAAATTAAAATTTCTTTTGCATCAAACTGCGTTAAGATTTTAAAATATTGTTAATGATATAATGGTCTTTCATGACATTAAATCTTGTAACTTCGATTCCTAGCTAGCTCTTATTCGACATGTGCAATGATCATTCAATGTTCAAGCCAATACCTAACAATAAAGTTTGTTTACTTCAACTTAAATGTTTATAGTATTAAAACACAGAAGACTATAAATTTCAAAGATAACCAATTATACAGAAAGAAGGTCATATCTAGCCTAAAAATATTGTTACAAGTTCATTTTACTTGTTAGTCGAAAGAGGAATACAAATGGCTCTAAACCAACAAGAACATAAACATACTACGACAAAAGAGAAATCTTAAATGGTGAACTGTAAGTTGAACTCAGTTTACCATAATTTGGAAAGAACTTCAACTAAATGGAAACAAAAAATTTAAATCAATGACCACAACATTCTGCCGCGACTTATATATATCACGTGTTGAGTTTTATTTGTCCTGATTTGTTGAGTTTTGGATTGACTAATCCTTTTTCTGGTAGCAAAATGTTTAGGACAATATAAATAGAGGAATATTCCTTCTAACTTAATCAGCATTCACAATGTAGCCTTAAGGGCTTTGGGTATTTTGGTAAGAGGGAGAATTTGTGGGTCACAAGCTTGATACGTTATTACTCGTGTGAACCTCCCATGTATTCCGAGTGAATTGGTAGAGGTTGTTTCCCTCTGTATTTTGTACTCTCATATTTATAGTGTATTGCTCATCTCCTTTGTGGACGTAGGTCGACTGACCGAACTACGTTAAATATTTGTGTCTTTTGAGATATTTCTCGTTGTCTTCTTACTCGTGGTCTTTCGAGGTTTGCTTTGCTAGCTTCCGCATTTACACCTGCTTATTTCCGGTCCTAACAAATGGTATCAGAGCCAGATTCAATTATGGAGTCAGGTTCAGTGGTTCGATAATTGATTATTGAACCAGGTTAGAAAGAGGTATTCATCTTGACGGGTGTAGTTCTAGCCGCTACTTTTTTGACAGTAATGAACATTTTGTTGAAGAAATTGTTTCAGAGAGGTTCTCTGTGTTGAGACATAAATTTTGCAATGGAGATTATGGAGAGGAGAAGCAAGTTGTTGAATATTAAGTGAAGAAGGTGGACAAATTTATTTTGTTAGAAATTCAGGCCAAGGGGGAGATTTGTTGAGTTTTATTTGTCCTGAATTGTTGAGTTTTGGATTGACTAATCCTTTTTCAAGTAGGAAAATGTTTAGGACTCTATAAATAGAGGAATGTTCCTTCTAACTTAATCACCATTCACATTGTAGTTTTAAGGGCTTTGAGATTTTTTGTTAGGGAGAGAATTTATGGGTCACAAGCTTGATACGTTATCGATTGTGTGAACCTCCCATGTATTCTGAGTGAATTGGTTGAGGTTGTTTCCCTCTGTATTTTGTACTCTCATATTTATAGTGGATTGCTCATCTCCTTTGTGGATGTAAGTCGATTGAGCGAACCACGTTAAATCTTTTTGTATTTTGGTATATTTCTCGTTGTCTTCTTACTTGTGGTCTTTTGATGTTTGCATTGCTAGCTTCCACGTTTAAACTTGCTTATTTCTGATCCTAACATCACGACCATTGTCCATGTAAGCATATGATCTCCCACAAATAGGTACACGTAACAATGGTATTCAAACAATGTCTAAGAACTCATCAATGAAAATTATATCAGATTTATATCAACTTCATATTGCAGATTTAAGACATGCTAGTTAACATGAAAAAATGAATCTTATTTTACCCGTATAAAGTTTCTCTAAGAAAGCTCAATATTAGAACAACCCCTTTGGTGATTTTGAGAAAAATAAATAAATAAAAGAAACTAAGGACGGTGGAATGATAAAGCAAATATGTATTCAACTGATCGTACATGTCTAAGAACATAATAACATACTAGTTTCGACTCGACAAGCTTCTTTAAAAGTAATCCCAATACTTTGGTTTTCATACAACGGGGCCATTTTCTTTGGGTAGAACTCAATTCAAACTGAGCAAACACTAACATTTATGACCACCGTCCATTCAATAACCACTTTAAAACAAAGAACCCGACTTAAATTTTATCAAGACATGAATATGAAACAGATTTTGAACCAAAGGACGCCTGTTGGAACGGACAACTGAAAAAAAATTTGAACACAAAGTTGAGCACTTTTATACTTTTATTGTAACTAGCATTCCAGAATTTTGCAAAGTTTGATAGAATCTGATAATCTATAAACAGATAAAATTAAAGTTTCGATGATAGACAAGAAATGCAAATATATGGATAAAAAGGTTTGCCAGATTCTTCGCCAAATTTGTCGCAACAAGAAGCCACCTGAACTAATTGTAGTAGTCACTAGAAGTATACAATTAAGTGTACGAGAGCTAAAGATGCTGAAAAGACAAGTTGAGACAAATAAGGAATCCTTAATACATTAAGTGAGGAAGTTGTATAGAAAAAAGATTGTACAATCAAAACTCTATAAAAAGAGATCACCCGTAGAAAAAGAGGTCATGACTTTTACATTGAGAGAAAAGCGAGAGGCATTCAGTAAAAGCCTTGATATCGATAGTGTTGCTAAGTTCAAGAAGTCCTTGAGTTAGAAAGTCTTGAAAGTGTAAAACTATTTTCTTGATTGTTGTAAATTACGTTTCTTTGTACAAGAAGTAGGTTTGGCTTCTTGTAAAGTTGAACTTTGGTGAGGTTTGTAACAAAAGGTGGGTTTAGCCTTTTGAAGAGTAGAGCTAGTCTATTATAGTTAATCGAGAGTGATTGTAGTGATGAGGTTATTGATTATTGAGTTGTAATCAAAAAATCATCTAGTTGAATTAATAAAACGAGGTTTTTCCTTCCTTGATTGAGGAAGGTTTTTAATTTAACAAGTGTTTGTGTTCTAACTTAAATCAACTTACAAGAACCTGGTTCTTGTTCTAGGAGACAGGTTTCTTCAATTGGTATCAGAGCAGGTCTTTTCAATAAAAGATTCACACCTTTAAAAGACTGAATGTCAGCACCACCTACCCCACAAGAGGGAGCTTCACAAACACGACCACCATTATTCAATGGCAAATACTATGGATGGTGGAAAAATAGTATGATGGATCATCTTATCGGCGAAAATCCTGATCTATGGGGAGTAATTATAGATTGACCAACTATACCTATGAAAACTTCAACCGATGGAATCACCAAAATCCCAAAGAAAAGAAAAGAATGGAATGCTGAAGACGAGCTTGCAATCCTAAACAATGCCAAAGCCAATAAAATTCTGATTTGTGGTATAGGACCAGACAAATACAATCGAATCTCGTCTTTTCAAGATGCCAAAGCCATATGAGAAACACTACAAACCGCTCATGAAGGAACAACGCAAGTCAAGAAGTCCAAAATTGATAACTTAAACATACAATATGAACTATTCAGAATGGTAGAAGGAGAGACTATACAAGACATGCATACCAGGTTCACTTCTATCATCAATGAGATGTACTCTTTGGGAGAGATAGTTCCTAATAGAAAGGCAGTAAGGAAACTCTTGAGTGTCCTTCCTTAAACTTGGGAAAGCAAAGTCGAGGCTATCATTGAATCCCGCGACCTAGATATACTGGCAATGGATGAGTTAATTGGTAATCTCATCACATATGAACTCAAGAAAAACCAAGAAAAATAAATTGGAGGAAAAAGGAAGAAAAGGAACCTGGTTCTGAAGGAAACTGCATCAGATGATTTTGAGGATGAAAATATTGCCCTTATAACCAAAAGATTCACCAGAATGCTGAAAAGAGGACAAATATTCCAAAAGAAAACTCCTCAAAATTCAATGAAAACACTAAAGACCAGGTTTGTCATAAGTGCGGAAGTCCGGATCACTTCATCAAATTCTTTCAACTTTGTGCTGTTGAGCAGAAAAAGACAAACTCTGAGAAGGGAAAAGACATTAAGAAAGATAAGTTTGTTCACTCAAACAGAAGAATAACAACTCAAGAGGCAGATATCACAATAAAAAGGGCCTTTGACGCAATGGGGAATTCATCTGATGAAGAATCTGAGGATGATGAGATAGAAAACAAATCCCTTCTTTCACTAGAACAAGAACATGATTATGACTTTCTTGCTCTAGTATCAGTGGAAACCAAGGAAGAAAAGGAAACCTGCAGATCACAAGAAACCATATTAGCACTCATGGCTGGATCAGATTCTGAAGAGGACAAAGAAGAAGAAGATATGAATGAAAAGGTTAATCTTCATCTTATACAAGACAATCTAAACTAATACTCAAAAGGGAGCTAGAATCTTTACTCTACACTCTCATTGATGCATATAAACCATAGATTTGAAAAGGGAATTGATAATGGAAGATTATGCATCACTAAGAGAAGAAAACAAGAAGCTTGAAAAACAAAATCTTCATTTATTATCCAAAGAACTGAGCTAAGTAAAATCCTAGACTTGGTAGGTAAAAGGAATAGAGAGCTAACCAAAGAGCTTCTTGTGACTAAAACTGAAGCTGAAAATTGAATGAGATGGACCAGGTCCTCCATATTGCTTGACAACATTCACAAGAATCGTATATCTGAGAGACATGGGATAGGTTTTGATAGAATTAGTCCTCAAGTAAAAAATCCCAACATAGATTGTCTATGCATGCACTGTGGGCTGGTAGGGCATAAAAGTTATGATTGTCGAAGAAAATTGATTGCTCATAACAAAAACATAAATTCTTTGAGAAAACCTCATCATGAGAAAACAAATGAACAAAAACAAATCCCTACAGTAAAATCTCTTCCCAGATGGGCCATAAAAAATCATATTCATCCATTTTTAAGCATAAATCTAAGTGAATTTGGGTATCAAAATCTAACCCCCGAAATTAACTGCAGGGATAGTGAGAAGGAAGCAACAACATTGGTACATGGATAGTGCATGTTCCAGACACATGACTGGAGATAAAAGTAGCTTCCTCTCACTCAAAAACATCAAAGGAGGAAACGTCGCCTTTGGTAATGGAAAAAGTGGTGAAATTCAGGGAATTTGAAAGGTTGGGTCCATGGATACACATACAATTGAACACGTATACTATGTTAATGGCCTACAACATAATATATTAAGTGTATCCCAAATATGTGATAAAGGAAACAATGTACTCTTTACAGAAAAAGAATGCAGAGCGACAAATTCTGTGACTGGGAACCTTGTTTTAGTAGGTAAGAGACACAAGAATGTGTACAAAGCCAAGATTGTTGATTCTAAGGAAGATACTCTTAAATGTCTAAGTGAAGTTTCTGATTTTTCCATACTCTGGCACAAAAGAATGGGACACATTAGCATGACAACAATAAATAAACTCATATCTAAAGACCTGGTTAGGGGACTGCCAACCAAAAGTTTCAGGGACAACAAAGTATGTGGAACCTGCATTCAAGGAAAAAAGGTTAGATCATCCTTCAAACCAAAGTTGAGAGTCAATACTACCAAGCCACTAGAACTGCTTCACATGGATTTGTGTGGATCAATGGGTTTACAAAGCAGAGGTGGGAAAAGATATGTATTTGTAATAGTCGATGATTATTAAAGATTCACTTGGACACTTTTTCTAGCAACAAAGGATGAAACATTCACTATGTTTGAAATCTTTGCAAAGCTGGTTCAGAAAAAATTCAACAAAGAAATAATTAGCATCAGATCTGATCATGGACTGAAATTTGAAAACTCACAATTCCAACAATTTTGTATTAGTAATGGGATTGAGCATAAATTTTCAGAACCTAGAACACCACAACAAAGTGGTGTAGTTGAGAAGAAGAATAGAACACTGGAAGATATTGCAAGAACAATGTTGATCTCAAGCAAACTTCCAAAATCTTATTGGGCTGAAGCAGTAAACACAGGAAACTATCTAATAAATAGATGTATGATCAGATCAGTGTTAAAAAAAACACCATATGAGTTGCTAAAAGAAAGAAAACCAAATTTAGCACATCTTAGGGCCTTTGGGCGTGTATGTTTTATACACAATAATGATAAAGACAACTTGGGAAAATTTGATGCCAAGAGTGATGGAGGAATTTTTCTGGGCTATTCTTCACAAAGAAAAGCTTAGAAGGTACTTAATTAAAGAACAAACCGTGTAGAAGAAAGTGTTCATGTAGTCTTTAATGAAAATAATAGTGAAGTTGAATGAAATTCAGAGGATGAACAGAATGAATCAACCTGCTCCAGGTCATCAGAACCAAGAATATGGGAAGAAGATTTTATACCCTCTCATCAAACACCTGAAATAGAAGAAAAGTCTGCTACTGAAACTGGCCCTTCTACATCTCAAGAGCCAGTAAACATCCAAACTAACAGCTGGAAGCATCAAAGTTCTCATCCATTACAAAACATTCTTACTCCTCTTAACTTAGGCATCTCAACAAGATCCAAATTACGTAGCATACGTGCTTTGTCTGCCTACGTATCCCTGATTGAGCCAAAAAATATAAAGGAAGCACTATTAGACTTTGATTGGATTAGTGCTATGCAAGAAGAACTTAATCAGTTTGAAAGAAGCAAAGTTAGAACCTGGTTCCAAAACCTCAAAATAGGACGGTAATAGGAACAAGGTGGGTGTATAGAAATAAGCTCAATGAACAACGTCAAATCATACACAACAAAGCTAGTCTAGTTTTACAGGGATATAACCAAGAAGAAGGGATAGACTACTAAGCAACTTTTGCACCCGTAGCAAGAATTGAAGCAATCAGAATATTGATTGCATATGCTGCCTACATGGATTTTAAACTCTATCAGATGGATGTCAAAATTTCCTTCTTAAATGGTTATCTAAAAGAAGAGGTGTATGTAAAACAACCCCCAGATTTTGAAAATACCAAGAATCCTGATCAAGTATACAAACTAGACAAAGCACTTTATGGGCTAAAGCAAGAACCTGGAGCATGGTATGATCGATTGTCCACGTTTCTTCTCACACATGGATACACAAGAGGAAAAATTGATAATGCATTGTTTCTTCAAAAACAAGGTTAAGATTTGTTCATAGTCCAGGTAAATGTAGATGGTATCATATTTGGAGGAACTAATGACTCACTTGGAGTAGAATTTGCTCAAGTAATGAATAGTGAATTTTAGATGAGTATGATGAGAGAGCTAAACTTCTTCTTAAGACTCCAAATAATACAATCTCCACCTGGAACATCAATTCATCAACAAAAATACGTTAAGTAATTACTGAAGAAATATGATATGAATGAAGCTAAGTCAAACGAAACACCCATTGGGACAACAACAAAGCTTGATAGAGATGAACCAGGTTCACCAGTAAATGACACTAGATATAGAGGTATGATTGGATCACTCCTATACCTTACTGTCAGTAGACCTGATATAGTGTTCAGTGTTGGTCTATGCGCACGTTATCAGCCCACTCCCAAGGAATCACATCTAAAAGTTGTCAAAAGAATCTTGAGATATCTAAAAAGCACAATTAACCTGGTTCTTTGGTATCCAACTTGTGACTCATTTGATCTAAAGGGACTTGTTGATGCAGACTATGCAGGACATATGGTAGATAGAAAAAGTATCTTTGGAACGGCACACTTCTTAGGACCATGTCTAATATCCTGGGCAACTAGAAAACAAAATTGGGTTGCTTTATCCACTGCTGAGGCTGAGTATGTGGCAGCTGGTTCTTGTTGTGCCCAACTCATTTGGATAAAACAACAACTTAAAGATTTTGGTACAAAAAAAGGTTTTATTCCCATTCTTTGTGATAATACCAGTGCTATGAACATGGCCAAAAACCCGGTTCAACAAAAATGTACCAAACACATTGATATTACACATCACTTTCTTCGTGATAATGTTGACAAAGAGAACATAGTAATGACGTTCTGAAAAACTGAGGATCAAGTTGCTGATATTTTCACCAAAGCACTAGGAAGAGTATCATTTCAGAAAAATCAACTTTCATTAGGGCTCATCTTTTTAGATTGATTTCTGCCTTACCAAGTCCTCAGGATGTAAGAACCAGGTCCAGTCTAGTTGGTTTTACAACTGCTTTACACTAAGCACGGAAAATCAGCAGTCAAAAATAAATAATTTTTTTCTCTCTCATATGCCACTTCTCTGAAAAGCAGGTGCAACCATCAAAGAACACGTCTCTTTAATGTCAATCCCTCATAATTACTAAAACCCCTCGAAGATGACACCAAAACTGTTCCCTATAAAGCACTTCCTCCAAACAAGCAACCAACTCCTTCTCTTCTTCCATATTTTTTGAAAAATACTCTCTCATAACCATGTTTTATCCTCTTGTTGGTTACTCAGATGATGAAAATTCATCTAACACTGCATCTTCTCAGGGGTAAGATAACCCTTCCATTGATACAATACTTGCTCAGGGGAAGAAAATCAACCGACAACAAAACCGTCTACATCTTCTCCATCCTCCCCAAAATTAGATCAGCCTACATCTCCACCACCACCAGTCACAGAAACATCTCAACCACCAGTCACAAAGTCTCAACCATCACCAGTCACAAAAACATCTCCACCACCAGTCACAGAGTCACCACCACCACCAGTCATAGAATCACCACCACAACCACTAGAAGAAACTCCATTACCACCAAATCCAGAAAACACCCATAACCACTACCACAAAAAACCCCTCTTCTTCTTCATCTCATAAACCCATTCCTCAAAACCTACCTAACTCCCATATACCACCATCCTCACATTCTCTAAACACTGATGACATCATTCTAAGCACACTTCACCCTTAAAAACCAAGGAGGCCATGAAAACATATTGTAGTCAAACAAGTTCGTCCGTAAAGGCAAGTAACTCAGAGTGCGAATGTAGTCAAACCAACTGATGGTGCAACATTCAGTGTGAAGCGTCGTCGTCTGGGTAAGTCTCCTGTTCACTCATATGTTTCTCCAATGGTTCTTGATTCAGAATCTTATGATGGCTCTGAGGGTAAAAATTCTCAAACCCCTCAGTCAAAGTCAAAATCTGCAAAAAGAAATGTGGATAAATTTCTCAAAGTTGGAAGAAAAAATATTTTAAAACCAAAACAGTGCTTAGGGGTAGAACTTTTCATCCTGATATTCTATCAATGGACATAATCAAGTAGGTCTGCGAGTTACTACGGTATTAGGGGTGGGAGGAGCTATTTCTTCAACCTAATCTGATTTATGAACAGGAAGTAGTAGATTTTTATACAAATTTAACAATCCTGGAAGGGGATGTAGAATCTTCTAGTGTGAAGGGTGTTGAGATTGGTTTTGATGAAACTAAACATGGGGAAAATTTACATATACCATTTGTGGGTATTAATGTCTATCATTTGGCTTTTGATGAACATTCTAGTCTCCCAGCTATGTTTTCTCAAGGTAGAGTCAATTCTAGGGCCCACACTGTGTTAAAAGGTATCATGAGATCAGTTCATAAGCTTATCTTTGAGATAGTACATAAGGGAATACTGCCCAGGGGTCACCAATGTAACATTGCTTCCATAAGGGACATGGGGCTTATGAATGCTCTTAAATGTTAAGTACGTATTGACTGGCCCACACTGATCATTAAATACGTTGCTAGAATTGTTGATCCTAAACTAGGTTCTCATCAATTAGCATTTAGGAATCTTTTAACAAGAGTGTTTGATGAGTTTGAAGTACCATTGGGAGAAGGAAGGGTTTTGACTCGTGCAGATATGTTTACTCAAACCATTCTTGCTGATTGTGGCATTCTCATGGAATTGGAGTAGGTTGTTAATGCTTCTCTACGTAAATCTAGTCATGTTGCTCAATTACTCAGGGAACTCAAAGTGGCAGAAGAAAAGTACGCCACCCTTGAATTGGAAAACTTGAATTTTGAGTGCTGAACTTCATACATCAAATGCTGAGATTCACAGGTTGAAAGATCAGTTGGTACAGCAGCAGCTTGCTAACAATGCAAGGGTTTACAGAGTACTGGATATGCTTACTTTTGCCTCCACAAAGCCTAGTTAATCTTCAACTTGAAAAGCATTTTGTTTGCACCTGGTTCTTTTGATTACGTAACTCTGTGTTGATAATCCTCTTTGTGTTGCAAGAACACTTTATTTTGCTCAACTTGCTGAGCTTCACTTGTTGGTATGGATGTTATCTGGTTTTGTTTAGCTATTATTGGACTCTTTTTTATTTGTCAAAAGGGAGAAGATTATTATAGTTGCATTACACAGGTTGTCTTCATCAAAAAAGGGGAATATGATAGAATCTGATAATTCTATAAACAAATAAAATTAAAGTTTTTATGATAGAAAAGAAATGCAAATATATGGATTAAAAGGTTTGCCAGCTTCATCGCCAAATTTGTCTCAACAAGAAGCCACCTGAACTAATTGTAGCAGTCACTAGAAGTATACAATTAAGTATACAAGAGTTAAAGATGCTGAAAATACAAGTTGAGACAAATAAGGAATCCTTAATACATTAAGTAATGAAGTTGTATAGAAAAAGGATTGTACAATAAAAGGTAAAATCAATACTCCTTGTTTAACTATAATTACAATTTCCTTACCTTATCTGATAGGGATTCAAGGCACGAGAAGGCAGGAGAAAACTCTATAAAAAGAGATCAACCGCAGAAGAAGAGGTCACGACTTTTACATTGAGAGAAAAGAGAGAGACATTCAGTAAAAGCATTGATATCTATTGTGTTGCTAAGTTTAAGAAGTTCTTGAGTTAGAAAGTCTTGAACATGTAAAACTATTTTCTTGATTCATTGTTGAGTTGTAAATTACGTTTCTTTGTACAAGAAGTGGGTTTGCTTCTTGTAGAGTTGAACTTTAGTGATGTTTGTAACAAAAGGTGGGTTTGGCCTTTTGGAGAGTAGAGTTAGTCGATTATAGTTAATCGAGAATGATTGTAGTGGTGAGGTTATTGATTATTGAGTTATAATCATAAAATAATCTAGTTGAATTAATAAAACGAGGTTTTTCCTTTCTTGATTGAGGAAGGTTTTTAATTTAACAAGTGTTTGTGTTCTGACTTAAATCAACTTACAAGAACCCGGTTCGTGTTCTAGGGGATAGGTTTCTTCAAAGTTAAATGCAGATGAGTGCATTTGTTGACAAACTATAGAGATTGATAAATACTACGAATCTGAAAAAATCATTAACGAGAAGCAGACATCCTCGCGTAGACCAACACATAGTGATGTACCTCAAAAAAAAAAATAGCTATGGCAGGGACTAACAGATCAACATGACAATTGATTTATAAAATTCTCATAATAGGTAGAAGGATCAGAAGCCATTTATATACAATAATGAGATTTAAATAGACAAAATCAAGTTGTTACACACAGAATATAATGAGATGATTCCACATACAACTATAACTACGCATACTTAAAGTGATACCGACAGTCGCAAGCCAAGTGAACCCAAACGACTTCTACTCTTTTGCCTAATGTGAAACTCAAACATGGAATATGAAGAGCAAAACTCATTTAGGCTAGAATTTTTGGAAGAATTAGAATATGGAACTCAAATAGGTAGACCTAACGTGCAAAGAACATGACAATTGAATCCAAACTATAGAGAAGCTGAAAATTAGGCAACATTAGAAATATTATATAGATGTGAAATGAATTTAGCCAAGCATAAATCATCACTACAACATGAGTAAGGTTTACCTCTGCAAATAAATATTAAACAACTGAAGATGTCGTTACCAAGATGCTACAATCAACACACCCAGTACAATTATTCAATATTCACTCATCACAACAATAGACACTCGGTTGGCAAAGGATCACCATACATTCAAATAGTAAATCTGTGGAGAACTATGAAAATACCAAGATGAATACAAAACGATGGAAGAGGAGAAAAAAAATCTAAAGAGCAAGGCAGTATTTATATTCAGAGAAATAAAAATATACGCACATGATCAGATTAGCAAGTCAATAGTCCTTCTCATTGACACTAATATTTACTAACATGTTTATAACTGAAAAAATTTAGATGGGCATAATAGAGATGATGACACAAAACTATATTGTTATTTCTATCATTTGAAAAACAACACGTAAGATGAGGGTGATTACTGACCTTTTGTAGAGCAGCAAACTAAAGTTTCGACGTCAAGATCTGACATTGGACTCGAACTAAAACTATTAGAAGAAAGAAAACACAAAACAAAAGATAACTTTAAAATGTATTTTTCTGAGGATTTTCAAATTGTTTGGGATGATGTTTTTAGTGATTCTCCTTTGTTTTTCTCTTATCATTCTCTGTCCCTTTCTCAAATCCCTGTTTTTGCTCTTTGGATGGAAAAACACCATCTTTTTAATAGTTGATGTGGGCTCCGAAAATTCTAACTTTTGAATTTTTTGAAACACCAATCTCACGAAAGAAATCATGATGGAGAAGAAAAATTTCTCACAAATCGACCTTAAATTAAGGTCGATTTGAGAGGTTTGAGTGATGGATGGGGCATTTTCCAGCTCCGTAGTCAGTTTCTGACAGGGAGGTGGGGTTTCGCGTGGGGCGACCATGGGAGAGTAGCATGGAGCGTCTGAAGAGGAAGCTACATAGCTAGCGCAGGTATGAGGGAGAAGGCGGGGAATCACGTGGCGGTTGATTGGGAATACGTCTTGAGCAGTCATAGGCGATGACTAGCTATATAGCCTGAAGAAGTAATTATGGGAGAGAGTTGGGCCTACGGAGAAAATAGTGAGGAAAAAGAAGAGTCGTGGATGGCTGAAATCTGGGAAAAGGGAAGCGTACGTAGCAGAGTCTATTTTTGGGAATGTTTGATCTCGGTCGACGTTGACAGTTAATAAAATAAAGGGTTCCAATATATATATATATATATATATATATACATATATATATATATATATATATTTGATTTAATTGAAGCCGTTAGATAGAAATAGAAGGTTCAAATTAAAATCTAAGAAGCACAATTCATGTACTCATTTGCGTGGCATACGCGGATTGGCTGGTTTAAAAGGACTTGAATTGCTAAAACTGGTCAAATTAAGTTCTTTAAAATATAACCCTTCCTTTATTAAATAGCAATAAATTGGCAAATTGAATATAATTATTTTATAAGATAAACTTATTTGATAAAATTGATCATTTCTAAAAATGAAATTAATATAAATTAGTAACTCATTAATTGATTATGTTTTTCTAACTTTTTTTTATAAAAATATCGAAATTATTTATCTTAATATATGAATTATATTTACTGGAAAAAATTGAGTTAATATTTAAGAAAAATATATTTGACGTAAAATTAATAAATGAGAATGTACGTAGAAATATTTTGTATCGTATATTTTATTTTTATAAATTATAGTATTTATGGAATAAATTTACGCGATAAACATATTTTTGTTTTAAAAATCATAATAAACATTTATTCATTATTATTATTATTATTATTATTATTTTATCTATATATATATATATATATATATTATTATTATTATTATTATTATTATTATTATTATTATTATTATTATTATTATTATTATTTTTCAAACTACAGTACTTTAGTTAAATAAATGTGGAGAGCCAAAATTTGGTGTCAACAATACTTACTTCCTTAAAACTCAATTTTAAAATCCATAATTAGGATTATAATTTTTAAAAGAACCATGAACTCAAGAACTCAAGTCAACTTATCTCAAGAATACTCAAATCTAAAGGTAGAACCCAAGATTTATCTTTTACTTATTTGACAAAGGATGTAGGGCATTAGGGCGCCTTAGTCCGAAACTATGGTAGCCATACATACATGGAAGAACAAGATTGTTGAAGAAGAATTTGATTGGAAGCCTTAAAATCCTAGCACGAAGATAAACTGTCACGACCCACATGTACACCCTAGAACTTAGGGCATTCTTAGGTTGCAACACGACATACATGACCTCTCGAAGGTCTCAATAAAGAGTATAGAAGACAACATAGTAGTGATGTCCTTGGATGCTATGACGACTCACCAATCTTCTTTTCTTGCAAGTCTTGGAAAATCTACGCCACAAAACAATTCAATATCCTCAATACCCTACATGGACAACATGTAGGCAATAGGTGTTAGTACGATATGTACTATGTATGGAAACTATCATCCGAACATAAGATATCTTAAAGGTTTGGTAAATAATAGACATAATCATAAAATATGAAGACATACGCATAACATGAATAACAGACTATTAAAGCATCATAAAACAAATAAGAGTTCATGCTTAACCCTTTTTGTCCTTCTTACTCAAATGAACTACTCACAAGCCACCTCCAACTATACTGGTGCAAGGCTAAGGTAGCATCCCATACTACTACCACAACTAAGTACATTTCTTTGGTCACTCTTGATCATCACTCACTTTCATAATTAAGACTTAGTTTCATCATAACATATGAGCACTATGCTCCTAGACAACCCCAAAGCATACTTGTGCAACCATGTGAAACATCCCATACTACCTAACACACTAAGCATATCTTGAAGTTAAGCTATCTTGTTTCATGTACGTTAGGAGTAAACTAATAGACCTACTTCATATTGACAAGGAACTATCATCTTAAGTCAATCATATCATGTTATGGAATGCAACTATATTAACTATCCAGACTAAGCATGCATCAGGTAATGGTCATGTCATAGGTAGCTTCAAGTCATACTTGTGCCATGTATGGATAACATCTCATACTAC
The DNA here is from genome assembly GCA_027704865.1 of Solanum neorickii. NCBI lineage: Eukaryota > Viridiplantae > Streptophyta > Magnoliopsida > Solanales > Solanaceae > Solanum > Solanum neorickii. Next base: position 30,269,609 of record JAKWJC010000369.1, read on the forward strand.
CATCCATACTAAGTACCCCTCTATACTATACTACTCCAAGTTAACTTGTCTTGTAACCTTGTATATTAAGCTCAACATACTACCATAATAGACCTATTACTATCGAAAGCGTCTCATCATATTATCAAAGCTAACTACAGGAAGGATACAACCATCTCAACCACCATGTAACCAATCATGTATATGCAAACTAATCACAGGGGAGAATAAATCCTCAACCCTAAGCTACCATGAGTAAATAATCTCAAGATATTCCATAAAATTTACCTTACATTAAAATCAAGCTACCATGAAATGCACCTTGCGTTCAAGTCAAGCTAAAATTAGGAGAGTATTTTTTTTCCCCTAAAGCTACCATGAAATGGTTTTGGCATAACCAAGTCAAGATATCATGATCAATTATCCTCATAACATAAGACCAAGCTAATCAAGGGAGAGCTTGCTTCCTCTATCCAAAGCTAACATGAGAACCACCATTCTCAAGCTAACCTGATCAAGCATCCTTGCAACACATGACCAAGATAAACATGAGAGAGCTTACTTCCTCCATCTCATGCTATTATGAGTTTCATTATGTCAAGATACTGTGAGTAATATAACCCAAGCTTCCATGAGATTTCAACACCTCAAGCAACCATGAGTATTTCAATTGAAGCCTCCTTGATATTTACTATCCCAAGCTACCCTTGGGACCTACCATCTCAAGCTATCATGTGATTAACATCTCAATCTATCATGAATTGGTATTGTCTCACCACGTCTACTACACAAGAAGTGACTATACAAATCATCTTCAAGCTAGTCTTATCAACCGTGCATTTAGATTCTTAAGTCAACCTAGGGTCCATCTATACGAGAGAACTTTCTTCTCCTGAAAATGTTCATGTCTAGGCGTTGAAAACATCATCACAATCATCTTCATCATGACTTTACCCCTAAAGCCCTAACATCAATGGCATAAAAGCCCATAAACATTACAACCTTGAATTCATTATGCTCTATGTTCAATTTCATGCTTTATTCACTCAATTAGATCAATAGAAGGTAATTCTCGGTATAAATGATCACATAGGCTCAATTCAAGCTTTACAAGTCAAGAAAAAATTAGATCAATTAAGCCTAGTTCAATTCATATCTAGGTGATTCAATCATGATCAAATAGTATAGAACATAATTGAATTGAGTAGACCAACATAAACCTTTATCTAGCCTCTAATGACCTAAGATCACCATGATCACCTTCAAATTCAATTACCTTAATTCACCATGAAAATACCATATAAACAACTTATAAACATCATTGAATGTTACCCACGAGATTGAGATAAGAATCAAAGCTTACCCACAATGCAATCAGAACCCTCTCTAGAATGGGGTTCTTTGGACTCACAATTGAAGGGAACTAAGGGTCTTCATGAATGGAAGAATCCATGAATTAATAAGAATCACATAACTTATATTAGATCCTTAAACCCAACTTAAAACCTTTGTGAATTCTTCCTATAGAAACCTCCAATTTCTCTTCTTCTTCAATGGTGGTTTTGGGAGAATTTTGGAAAAGAAAGGTTTTGATTTGGAGTCCAGGGTCTTTTTATCTATTGTACTGTTTAAATACCTAAAATAACCACCAATAAATAATCTCTAAAATTTTCCAAAAATACCTCTTTAACTATTGGACCATAAACAAATTCTAATTTGACTTAACAACGACGTGACAAAATTGAGAGTTTACTACGCATCGGGAAGGCATTTTTGATTCTTGGTTCTGGAAAATTTAATGACATAATGGTTCGTGACGTCCCCATTTTACAGGAAAATATTTCTTCCCTTCAAGTGCTTGCTGCGCGTCGCGCAACAAACTTCACTTCTTGCTGCCAATCAACTTCGATGGCCCATGTTTTGGTCCTCCCCCGGGACCCTTAGGCTGGTTATCGGGGGTTCGTTCTTGAATGTATCGATCCTTTACATGTCAGTCTATTTAAAGGAACCATCCATACGTACATGAACCATCCATACTCAATTTCACCCTCACACCATACACTAAAATTCCACTACAAAACACTACGACACATTGAACGTTTGACCTCCAAACACTTCCAAACTTTATATACTGACTCTTAACACTACTTTTATTCATTTTAGTAACTTATAATTTCATGACACTCATGTTAGTCCCTAGCTAAACCTAAATCACCTTTGAGGTGTAACATAAACAATCATGAAGATTTTTGAATTAGTTTCTTAAAATATCTAGGTAGCATCTCGTAATGTGAATTAACTAATAATAAGCTTAGAAACCAACAGTTATTAATTTTGGGAATAAGTAGGGAAATACGGAAAATTTCCTACTTTCAAAAGTGAGTTTTAATCATTTCAAATGGCCATAACTTCCAGCTCAAGAGGAGTTTAGATGCGTGGTTTATATGGTTGGAATTCCCTTGGGAATATATTTCCAACGCCGTCGAGTTTGTGAAAATCCTATGTGGTATGACTGAGATATGCCTTTTGGAAGTTGGATTGTTGAGCTGAGAAAAATCCAATATGAATTTTAGTAAGGGTAAAGTTGTCTTTTCACCCTAGTATTTCCTAATTAACTTTTAGGTTATATTAGGGGTAAAACAAAGTCCAAAATCAGTTTTAGAAAAACTATGAACGGTTGGGGCTTGGGAGAAATGAGAAAAAAAGAGAGAAGATCAAGAATTGCCCAAGAACGCCAAGCTCGTTGCCTGGATTTTGTCGGGGGTGATCCGTATAGAAGTATTTGAGGTCATTCGGTGTAGGGTCATTTCACCCACACCCAATTAGTTTTTATTCAGCAAGTTAGAGTATATGGAATGAGGAATATGGGAGTTTTTGATGAAAATTAGTTATATTATTTTCGGTTGGATTGTAGTGAATCCCAAGTAGATTTGATTCATTTTTCCATACTATTTTGGGTCTATCTGTTGGGTACTTAAGCATTTAAAGATCCAAATTGTTTGGGGTGGGATCTATGGATATTTGTGAGGTTTAGTATTGAAAATAGAAGAACAAAATTAAAAAAATCCATTTGACAGGCCCTGGGGTGCCGCACTTACAAGAGCCCCTTAGAAGAATCTGTCTGTCACGTTTTGGCACGCCACGCCAGCCAAAGAACTTGAGGGAAAACTCCATCCGTCATTCTCTCGTGCTCCGCGCCTCTAAGAACGCCTAGATACCCTGACACCCCTTCTTTGCCTATGTTTTTGTAATAGTTCTTAAGTAATGAAACTATCATTCCTAGTTGATTCGAACACTCTAAAGTACATCTAAAAATCATGAAATCATCCATAAACATGAGATCATGATCATTGAATCCATAATTTAGTTCAAGGAAAGTTAAGATCATAGTCAAATAAGTTAGAAGTCAAGTTTAAAAGTAAAAAGCAAGTTCTTAAAGTCTTCAAAGATTCTTAAACAATCATTTTAACTTTGGTTAATGAATCAAGTTACAAGTTGATCAAAGAGAAAAGAGTTGAGTTAAATTCTCAAAGCTATATGGGGACTAAGTATTCTCTAAGAATTAAGTTTCAAGTTTAGTAAAATGCAAGAGTTGAGTTCATTTCACAAAATATATAACAGAACTAAGCATTCCCTAAAGGTATATAAATGTTTAACATTTAAGTTAAAAGGTAACTTAGAGTTCCAAAAGAGTTTTGAACTAAAAGGGGGACATTGATTAAAAGGCACTTTTTAGAGATAAGGGTTTCAGTAGATTATCTCAACCCAAAGGAAGGAAGTTTTTATTAAAAGTATGAGCTAAAGTATGTTAATGGAGTGTACTGAAAACCAATTTGGGATGAAAATTCATATTAACTCAAGTTTCTATATAAATCATGAAACCATCATGGGAATTGATGAGTCATACTTTCTAGATGATCAAGTAAGCTTACCTAGTGGATCTACTAAGCTACGGTCTTATAACGATGACAAGGTATAGGATGGTCCTTGGGCAACTTGAGGTAAAACGTTGTATCATCACTTTGGCTCAATCTTATAGTTGTTGACTAGAGTATCTCCAACAAAAGTTATATTACTTTCCTATATAAGTAAAGTTGCGATTGTTATTGCATTTGTTTAACAAACCAAGTTGTTTTATTGTTTACAAGATTTATATATATTGCATGTATTTTAAATTTCTTTATATACATACTTTCAGTTAATCATATTCTTAAGTTGATTACAGCCAAGGTAAGTTCATCTTAATCCTCTCAAGCTTAAGTATTTGTTTAGTTTCTCAACTCGCATGGTCGTAATTTAATGTACTGATATCAGTTAGCCTGAATCATGTCGTGATGCAGACGCATGTAACAAGGATTAACACGCAACGCACCATTCATTCCATTAAGCACTTTGCAGTCACTTGGTGAGCCCCCTTAAATTTCGGACGACATCCCTTTTATTGCTTTCCATGTTTAGTTCATGTTGTTGAGTGTGTACCAAAACCCATCTCATTCATTTTATAGGCTTTGTAGATAACTAATAGTTTAGTTTTAGAGTCTAATTTTTCTATATTTTTCATGTGTTCAAGTATTAAGACTTGAGTGCCATTTTGGCCTAACTGTTATATTAAGTATATCTTTAAAATATGCTCTATTTCTTGATTGAGTTAAGTTGAGCCTTCCGCTGAGTTAAATAATCTACACCAAGGGTTCGCTTGGGGGAAGAACAATGGTCTTCGAGTGCCGGTCACGCCTAGGGTGTAGGATCCAGGCATGACAAACTTAGTATGAGAGCATAGAGTTAAAGAGTTTTAGGAGTCTAGGAAGCGGTGTCTTTAGAGTCTTAGTCATCAGTGTGAAGTTCGCCACATATATGATTAGAAGGATACAACATTAAGATACATCTCACTTCTTCACACATTTTTCATGCGTTAGAGGTTATCTCTAAACAATTTCTCACTAAGTCGTGCTTACGCGTATTTCAGATTATCATGCCTCCACGAAGAGCAGTAAGAGGTCGACCAGCCAGGAGAAATATTAAGGCGCAAGAGTTACCGATGCACCAAATGTGATAACCCAAGGAGAGGTTACCAATGCTGAGTTTTGGGAGGATATCCAGATGCTAAGTCAAGTAGTAACCAACAAAGTCGGGCAATGGGAAAAATCTCAACAAGAAGAGGCTGACAGCTCGAGGGTTCGTGAGTTTCTGAGAATGAATCCTCCTAGTTTCACCAGATCAAGCACTACTCAGGTCCTAAAAACTTTGTGGAATAATTGAATAAAGTGTCTGAGGTAATGAATGTGGTTGAGCCTTCAATGGGAGGTTCTTTCCTCAGAAACCGAAGGAAACAAATGTATGGGAGTTTCTCACTTTGAAATAGGACTCCATGAGTGTTCATGAGTATGGCCTGAACTTCACCCAACTTCTCACTATGCTCCGGAGATGGTTAAGGATATGCAGTGTATGAGTTTGTTTGTTGTTGGTTTAGGTTGTGCTTCAAGCAAATAAAGTAGGGCGACAATGTTGATTGGTTTCATGGACATATCCATGCTTATGTTCTATGAGCAACAAGTTGAAGAGAAAAAAAGTGAGGGAAAGAGAAGAATATAGAAACAAGAAAGCGAAGACCAAGAATGAGTCTGGGGAGCAAAAAGATTGTTCAAGTCGGCCACAATTTCAGAAGTCAAAGGGGCATGCACCAACATCTTGTAGTGCAACTACGCCAAAAAATAGAGGTGGGTATAGTGACAAGAATTCTCAGAACTTCAAGGCTAGACTAACCAAAACCCAAGGTAGTGTGGCACAAGAAGGTAGTGGGATTTCTGCATGTGGTAAATGTTGTAGAACCTACCCTGGTATATGTCGTGATTGACAAACAAGTTATTTCAAGTGTGGTAAAGATTGTCACTTCATGAGAGAGTGCTAAAGAATAAGCAAGGTAGTGGGAAGCCAGGTAATAGAGCTCAATATTCAATAGTTGCTCCACCACACAGGGTTAAACCTAGTTGAGACACTTCTGGTATTGGCGGAGGGGCAAACCGTCTTTATGAAATCACTAGCCACCAAAAGCAAGAAAACTCTCCAGATATTATTACGGGTATGATCAAAGTCATTACGTTCAATGTTTATGCTTTGTTAGACCCAGGAGCAAGTTTATCCTTCGTAACTCCTTATGTTTCAAATAAGTTTTGGATTCTTCCTGAACAACTTTGTGAACCCTTCTATGTTTCTACACCGGTTAGGGAGTCTATTCTAGCGGAAAGAGTATCGTGATTATCCTATTTTCATCAATCACAAGAGTACCATGGCTAAATAAGTAGAGTTAAACATGGTAGGTTTTGATATCATTTTAGGTATGTACTGAATTTATGCTTGTTAGGCATAAATAGACTGCAAAACTAGAGTTGTAAAGTTTCAAATTCCTAATGAGCTAGTTATAAAGTGACTAGTAGTTTAGCAGTGCCTAAGGGTCGTTTTATTTCATACCTTAAGGCGAGGAAGTTAGTTTCAAAGGGGTGTATCTATCACTTAACTCGAGTTAATGACTTATGTGTTGAGGTACCTTCCCTTCAGGCAGTGTCTATAGTTAGTGTGTTTCCGCAAATCTTTCCTGATGATCAACCCGGAGTCCCTCCCAAAATAGAGATAGAATTCTGCATAGATGTCGTCCCGGATACTCATCCTATATGTATTCCGCCATATAAAATGGCACCAGCATAGTTAAAGAGTTAAAATATCAATTGAAAGATTTGCTAAATAAAGGCTTTATTCGACAAGGTGTCTCACCTTGGGGTTCTCTAATCTTGTTTGTAATAAAGAAGGATGGTTCTTTTCGAATGTGTATCGATTACCGCCCTGTTAAATAAGGTGACCATCAAGAATAAATATCCTCTTCCAAGGATAGGCGATCTCTTTGATCAACTTCAACGTGCTTCTTGCTTGTCGATGATTGACGTCATATTAGACTATCATCAATTGAAAGTTAGGGAATGTGATATTCCCAAGACTGATTTTAGAACAAGGTATGTGCATTATGAATTTTTTGTTATGTTCTTTAGTTTGACAAATGCACCTGCAACATTCATAGATCTCATGAACAAAGTCTTCAAACCTTATTTAGATCTGTTTGTCATAATCTTCATTGATGACATATTGGTGTATTCAAAGAATGAAGAAGATGATGCTAGTCACCTCAGAATTGTTATACAGATTTTGAAGGATAAGAATCTATATGCCAAGTTCTCAATGTGTGAGTTTTAGCATAAGTCTGTGGAATTATTGGGTCTTATTTTTTTGGTGAAGGGATTAGAGTTGACACTCATAAGATTGAAGCAGTTAAGAGTTGTCCTAGACCCACATCTCCAACATATATCATCTCTTTTGACCAAGCTAACTCATAAGACAACCAAGTTTCAATACTCTAAAGCTTGTGAGAAAAACTTTCAGGAGTTTAAAAAGAGAATGATGATTGTTTTGGTTTGACTTTACCAGAAGGAACTCAACGTTGTGGTGTATTGTGATGCATCAAGAGCTTGTTTTGCATGTGTATTGATGTATAATGGCAAGGTTATAGCTTATGCCTCTAGATAACTGAAGGTTCACTAGAAGAGTTATTCAACTCATGACTTGGGAATTATAATGGCAAGGTTTTAGCCTATGCCTCAAGCTGCAGTAGTGGTTTATTTCAAGATATGGAACTAATACTTGTATGGTGTTCATGTTGACATACTCACTGACCACAAGAGCCTATAATATGTGTTCACTGAGGAAAAACTCAATCTCATACAAAGGAGGTTGTTGTAATTACTCAAGGATTATGACATTAGTATTTCTATACAACCTAGGTAAGGCTAATGTGGTTGTTGATGCCTTAAGTAGGTTTTTTATTGGAAGTACTTTCCATTTTAAAGAAGGAAAGAGGGAGTTAGCGAAAGATGTGCACAGACTTGAACGTTTGGGAGTCTGACTCATGGATTCCACAATAGGAGGCATAGTGGTAACTAATAGGGATGAGTCATCATTAGCATCAGGGGTGAAAGAGAAGAAAGACCAAGACCCCATTCTTCTTGACTTAAAGGAGAATCTTTTAGGCAAAGAGTATTGGCTTTTGATAGGGGGATGGCGTGTTGAAGTATCAAGGTAGATTATGTGTACCAAAGGTGGATGAACTCCAAGAAAGGATAATTGAGGAAGATCATAGCTCAAAATACTACATCCATCTGGGTTCCATTAAGATGTACCGCGACTTGAGATAGGTATATTGGTGGGAAAGCATGAAGAATGATATTGCTGATTTTGTTGCCAAGTGCACAAAAATATCGGAAAGTAAAAGTGGGACACCAAAGGCTTTGAGGTTTAGCTGTGAATATAGAAATTCCAGAATGGAAATATTCGATGATTAATTTGGAATTCATCATAGGCTTTCCTGATCTTGAAGGCGACATGATTCTATTTGGTTGATTCTTTAGAGAATGACAAAATCATCCCATTATTAGAGAGAGGATTATGCTAAGTGTACCTTCAAGAAGTGGTAAGACTCTATGGAGTTCCGATCTCCCTTATTTAAGATAGATGCATAATATACTACGCAATTTTGGAAATCTTTCCAGAAAGGTTTTGGTTCAAATGTAATCTTAAGCACAGATTTTCATCCTCAGACGGATGGACAAGCAGAACGTACTATCCTTACTTTGGATGATATGTTGAGATCTTGTGTGATCGATTTTAAAGGGAGTTGGGATGATCACATACATCTCATTGAGTTTGCTTACACCAGATCTAGTTCACCAAGCTATGGAGACGGTGACAATAATTCAATAAACACTGAAGATGAGACAGAGTCGCCAAAAGTCCTACATATATCTTAGAAGAAGACCATTAGAGTTTTAGGTGGATGATAAGGTATATCTGAAAGTTTTACCCTTGAAGGATTTTATAAGGTTTGGCAAGAAGGAGAAACATAGTACTGGGTATATTGGACCTTATAGAATCTCCAACAGAATGGGCAATGTGGATTGTGAGTTGTAGTTACCTCAAGAGTTAGCACGGTTCATTTGGTATTACACACTTTTATGTTAAATAAGTGATTGGGTAATCCTTCATTTATAGTACCAACTGAGCATGTTGAGATTAAGTATAACTTATCATACGAACAAGTTCCGTTTCAAATTTTAGATCGCCAAGTTACTAAGTTGAGGATGTAAGAACCCTAAAAATGGATAAGCTAAGAAATGCTTAATATGTCAAGAATGCCTATGATTAGACAAGGGTTCACACGGATTGATTCGCGTAGAACCAGACCTCGGAACCCTTGCTACAGCCAATCCAACTAACTTGGGGTGTTATTTGAGCTTGGAAAGGTTGGGTCCAACCATGTAGGTCTCTTGAATACGAAGATTTACTTGAAGGAGTCTTTACCGAACATAAAAAGGGAAAATCATAGGTTTTCAGTGTCTAGGGGTAAAATGGTCTTTTTCCAAGCTAAGGTTAGTATCGTAATTACCCTAAATATACAATTAATTATTAAATTGATAAGGTGGATGGGTATTTTGGGGAGAGAGGGACGAAATTGGGCTTTTTAAGTGAAGTCTTGCTCCACGCGGCTTCGAAACCTAGGTGGAAGCAATGAATTTAAGTGATTTTTTATTTAAGCTATTTAATTAATTAACAATTATTATTCATTAGCTGATTTAAAAAAAAAATCAGATTTTTATTAAATAAACAAAACCTTATTGACTAAGTCCTAAAACTAGACTCATAAGCCTCCTCAACTCCCACTCAACCTTAATGACTAAGTCCTAAATCTAGACTCTTAAGCCTCCTCAACTCCCACTCTCTCACGTTTATCTCTCCACTCTCACGCTCAATCTCTCTTATTCTTTGTCACGTTTATTCTCTTCAAAAATAATAATATAAAAGTAGAAAAATAGACCAAGTTCTTTACCCTTGAATAACTCACACGAAATAACTTGAAAACAAACGTTAATCGCTCACTAGGCTAAGGGAGGTTTTCATTCTAGTGGAGTTGATATTGAGGAGGCTTAGACGTGTTCTTGGGTGAATTTTTTCGGCAGCAATTCAAGATTTTAATGTTAAAAAGGTATGGGTTCTCTTCTCTCTTGGTCCCTTTCCCAAGAGACCCCCTATGGTTCAGAATATTCATTCCATGTTGCATGTCCTTGTCACATTGAATCATAGGTTTGTTATGTTTTATGCTAGAAAACTAGGGATTAAACGTGTTTTCGTGATGATTATTTGTTTATATGTATGTTTGAAATTATGTGACTTATGTTGATGTTTCCGAATATGTAACTACGTGTGTATGTGTATGTTGCCGTGGTTGTTCATGGTTTAGGACTTGAAATGGCATGATAGTTCTTTATATTCATGTACACATTTTGATGTAAATGTGATGTTCATATGAGTTGAGATGTGGCTGATTTTAGGGATAATGTCTTGGCTAAACGAATACCTGAAGACGCACCTAAAACGTTCTAAATGCCTTAAGTAATTCCCCTAAGAACTAAGGTGTAACTCGATGAAAGGATGCTGAAAAATTATAAGAAAATTTCCAGCTTCTAGGAATGAATATTGGTCAGCAAAGAGGGTTCAAAATGTTGAAAAAAAATGAATTAAAACAAGTGATGTCATGGAGGACTGAACCCGTGACCTCATCATGTTGAAAACCATGGAAATAAGGAAGTAAAAAGAAATGTGGTGAAGGGGATTCGAACCATGGTATTGACTTGAAAATGTAAGTTAAAAGAAAAAAAAAAGAAATAAGAGGAGTGGGATTCGAACTCACCACCTCTCAATCAATGTAGCGAGTTGAAGCAAAGGAAATATAACAGAAAAGTAATGTGAGGCGTGGGAATCGAACCCATGACCTCAAAGCTGTGAAGTAGAGTAAAGGACAAAGGGAAAATAAAAAGAAAAGAAAGGTGAGGCATGGGAATCGAACTCACGACCTCTTAAGCCGATTTAACGAGGAGAATAAAAAATAAATAAAAGGGAAGGCGTGTGGGAATCAAACCCACGACCTCTTTGGCAGATTTAGGGAGGAGAATAAAAGAAAAATAAAGAGAGGTTGTGGGGGTTTGATCCCAAAACCTCGTAGTCAACTCGAAATAGACAAGGAGAAATAGATAAAAAATAAATAAAAGTGGTTGTGGGGATTTGATCCCACAACCCCTCGGTCATGTAAGAGGTAATTCAAGGAGAAAAATAAAGAGTAAACGTTGATGTTGGAGCTCGATCTAGGATCCCAATGTCATGTGGACCAAAATATAATAAATGAAAAAATGTAAGTGTTGTCTAAGGGATTAGAAATTGGGTTCCCTTGCCCAAATTCCGTATTGATACATAAGTTATACGTGAATTAAATATTCAAGAATAATGACACCTACTTAGATTGAAATAGACATCTTGCCATACATACAAGATCCATAAGTCTTATATTACATAATCATAGGAAGATATGAATCACTTAACGAACTATTAATGAAGCCTCATGGCTTGTATATATAGACCAATAAGTCTAGCATACATTTAAAAATAAGTGAACCTAAGATGTATGTAATGAAATGATGTAACCCTAGAAAGGATAAATAAGAGTGTAAAACACACCAAATGACCAAGTGCATTGGCATACGATGAAATTAATATGATGTAAAGAAATGATGAAACCCTAGAAGGGTTAAGTAAGAGTGTGAAACATACAAATGTCCAAGTGCATTGACATATGATTAAATTAATATTCACATAAAAAGGGGTGAGTTATTATGAAGAGAAAATGTGCTAATGTTAATGAATGTGGTGACAACATTATTTGAGGCTAATGTAAAAGATGAGAGCAATCTCAAATGAGCCTAAGTAAATGTTACCAAAACCTACTCACCGTGAGAGTGTAAAGTTGATGAAAAGACTAGTCTCTATGAACACTCTAATGAGATTATTGAGATTTACACATTTAATACTAATGATGAGATGATAAAGCATCTATTAAGATATGATGTCCTTATGCTAGAAGCTAGCTTCCATGATATATGAGTTGAATGCAATGAAACTTTATACTGAGCATCGATAGACAAGCTATGAGCGGTGATGCCTTCTTTCAGAAAGGGCAGAGGTTCACGTAACTCTTATGAGATGAGACTGTACGCTTGCCAGGTATGGTTCTCTTTATATCTCCTAGTCTTCAAACTTATACTACAAATATAGGGATCTGGCGGGTTTAAATTCCCTTGTACTCTAGCATGTTTTGGGTCACTTTGGTCGGTGATTCCACCTCTTTTTGGTGTGGGGGTTTCATGACACTGGATTTCATGATGCTCACATGATCTATGTCGGTTAATGTGAAAGTTGCCAATGACGAATGAATGAGGTCCGCCTCAAATGATGCACATAATAAAATGAATGATACCAAAGGTGTTAGGATAGGATAATCATGAAGTGAGCTAGACTTAAGCAATGACACTAGGTCATTCTTGATCATGGCATAGTGAACCCTATGAAAGTCCTAAACTACATCCTAGGTATAGTTGGTGTTCATACTAGCCTATGAACGAAATAAAATGAAGTACGTATGAATGAATGAAGTAGACTCTGTGTTTGCAAATCAAGACTCCCTAGTTGAGGTACCGTATGTTGAGCCCTAATTTTTGGGAAGTCTTAATGTCAAGTCCATGATTTCAAGGTCTCATGGCATATGAATAGGTGATATGAACAACATTATGTGTTATAAGAACTATGATATGCCCTTTGTGTTTGCTGGTGTGTGCTGTATGCAAAATGTTAATTATGATGGTGCATGTTACTCTTATAGCATAACTTTCCTAATCCAAATTCGGAAATCTCATTAACTTTTATAATCCAAATTATGAAAGATCATAAACTTTCCTAATCCAAATTTGGAAAGTTCACTCACTTTCCTAATCTCAATTTGGCAAGTCCACTGACTTGACCTACTATAATCATGTTGCTAGGAAAGAGCTCTTCTTACTCATGCATGCCCTTGGTGTGTGCTTTCATATATATATATATATATATATATATATATATATATATATATATATATATATATATATAGCTATACAACTCTAAACTTTTAGGTGCAAGCACAGGTGGACGCTAGAGCTACAAGATCAACACTGCAACTATCCAGATTTTGAATAATCATCCGGACTTGATAGGCCCTCATGTTTTCGAGGATGCTTTCCCATTTACATTCAAGTTTATTTGTAGGACATGTGTGTGCTAACCCTATACAACTCTAAACGTTTCTTTCCCGTTTTCGTTCAGACATTGTATGGGTGCCATTTTGCCAAGTACATCTTAATCGTTATAATAAACTGCTTATTTCATTTGATGATCTTAATCTTAGATGGTTGATGGTGAACAATTATATATGTAATAGAATTTTTAGTAAGAATGTTAGGAAATAAAAACATAAAAATTTTCCACTAAAATTAACCTAGATGAAGTAAGAATGACGTATGTAGGCTTGTCTGCGACCTCTGAAAGGTCAACGACACCAGTGTCGTCTGTGGTCTAGATTCCGGTCGTGACAAAAGACAAAGGAAGTTGCTTCATTTAAGGTCTATTGGAGGACCCATTCGTTGAGGAAGCGACTTGGGAAGCTGAGAAGGATATGAAGAAGAGATATCCACATATCTTTGAATTTTAAGAGAATGCGAATCAAGGTATCAAATTCTCTTCCTAGCACATTATTTGACTATGTGCAGGCATGTTATAACTTACTTTAGCTGTTGAGTGTTGACATGATGTTACTACCCTTAGCTTAGTGAAAGAATTCTCATTCGAGGAAGAATGTTCCCAAGGAGAGATATTGTAACATCTCGTTACTTAAATTAACTAAGAAAAAGCTAACAAACCAAGGATGATCAATTTTTGAATAAATAAGAAAATTTAGAAAATTTTAAAATTGAGTTTTTTCAGTTTCAAATGGACATAACTTCCAGTTCAAGAGGAGTTTTGATGAGTTGTTTATATGGTTAGAAATACCTTTGGAGGACCTTTCAACTATGTTGAGTTCTCAAAAATCCAATGTCGTACGAGGGAGATATGCTTTTCGAATGTTGGGTGGTTGAGCTGAGGAAAATCCAATTTTGATTTTAATAAGGTTAAAGTTGTCTTTTGACCCTAGTATTTCCTAATTCGGTTTAAGGTTATATTACGGGTAAAACCAAGTCACGAATCAGTCTTAGAAAAACTAAGAACGCTTAGGGCTTGGGAGAAATGAGAAAAGAAGAAAGATGATCAAGAATTGCCCAAGAACGCCAAGATCGTTGCATGGATTTCATCGGGGTGATCCCTATCGAGGTATGTGAGGTCATTCGTTGTTGGGTCCTTCACCCTACACCGAATTTGTTTCAATTCAACAAGTTAGACTATATGGAATGATGAATATGAGTGTTCTGGAGGAAAATTCGTAAAGTTTTGTTAGTTGAATTGTAGTGTATCGTAAGTAGATTGGATTCATGTTTTTGGGACAAATATGTTGGGTAATGAAGTATTTAGACATCGTATGTGTTGGGGTGGGATGCACGAAAGTTTGGGAGGTTAAGAATTGAAAATCGGAGAAAAATGTTAGAAAACCCATCTGTTAGGATTTTGCACGCCGCGCTAGCTGGATTGCTTGAGGGGAGCCTCTGTCGTAATGTTCCGGTGCTCTGCACCTCTCAGAGCACCAATACCCATCTAGAGACCCCGTTATTTCCTTATCTTTTCGCACTAGTTCCTAAATGATGTACCTATCTTTCCTAGTTTATTCCAACACTATAAAGTACATCTAAACATTATTAAATCATCCATAAGCATGAGATCATGATCCTTGAATCCATAATCCAATTCAAGGGAAGTTAAGACCAAAGTCAAGAAAATTAGGAGTCAAGTTTAAAAGAAAGAAGCAAGTCAAACTATATTCTTAAAGTCATTAAAGAGTCTTAAACAGTCATTTTGACTTTGGTTTAAGTCTCAAGTTACATGTTGAGCAAAGAGTAAAGAGTTGAGTTAAATTCTCAAAGCTATAAGCGGACTAAGTATTCCCCAAGACTTAAGTTTAAAGTTTAGTGAAGAGCAAGAGTTGATTTCATTTTTCAAAATCTTTAAATGAACTAAGTATTCCCTAAATGTTTGTAAATGTTTCACATCTAAGTTAAAAGGAAACTAAGAGTTCTAAAATAGTAAATTATCTCAACCCAAAGGAAGGAAGTGTTTATTAAAATTATGAGCTAAAGTATTTTTTGGGGGCAGTATTGAGAATGAATGTGGGGATGAGAGTTAAAATTAGCTAAAGTATCCATGTAAACTATGAATCCATCATGGGAAATGCCGAATCATACTTTATAGTTGATCACATAATCTAGTGGATCCACTAAGCAAAGTAAGTTCTTATACCAATGTTAAGGTATACGATGATCCTTTGGCAACATGAGGTAAAACTTTGAATTATCACATATTGTATCATCACTTACGCTCAAAGTGATGGTAGTCGGTTAGAGAATCTCCCACAAAAGTTATATTAGTTTCTAATATAAGTGAACTTGAGTTTATTATTGCATTTGTTTGACGAACTAAGTTGTTTTGTTCTTTAAAAGATTTATATATATTGCACGTGTTTTAAATTGCTTTATATACATACTTTGAGATAAACATATTCTTGAGTTGTGGAGAGCCAAGGTAAGTTCATCTTAATCCCGTCAAGATTAAGTCATCGTTTAGCTTTCCAACTCGCATATTCGTACATTTAAAGTACTGCTGCCAGCTTGCCTGCATCGTTTCATGATGCAGACACATGTAACAAGGCTCAGCATGCAGCGCATCGTTTATCCCGTTGACTACTGCGCAATCACTTAGTGAGCCTCCTTACATTTCGAAGGACATCCTTTTTATTAATTTTCTAGCTTAGTTCATCATGATTATGTGGGGTATGTTCCAACATCCATCTCACTTAGTTTAAAGGCTCTGTAGATAATTAGTAGTTCAGTTATGGAGTCTAATTTATCTATATTTTTCATGTGTTCAAGTATTGAGACTTAAGTGACATTTTTGCCAGATTGTTATATTAAGTATTTCTTTAAAACATGTTCTATTTCTTGATTGAGTTGAGTTGAGTCTTCCCCTAAGTTAAGTTATCCTGGACAAGGGTTTGCTTGGGGATCAGCAATGGTCTTCGAGTGCCGACCACTTACTGGGTGTTCGCTCTGGGCTTGACACTCTATGGAAAACATTTATGATTTTCATTAGGTTTCACGGTTGTATGGAGGAATTTGATTTGAAAATAATAAATTTCTTGGAGAAAGACTTACCTTGAATAAGAATCTAGAAAAAGATTGAAAGAATCTTTAATAGTCTTCCACTTACATTTTTCCTTAGCGTTTTGCCCATTGGGTTGGAGAAAGAAGAGAAAGATGGACTACAAGATAAAAAATTGATTGTTTTGAGTCTTTTATTAGTCAAGATTTTCTTTTAGGGTTTTCTGGGAGGTAAAAAACAATAACAACCATTTTAATTTTTTTCCTATTGGGTAAATTCGTAACAACACAGTATAATTACTAAAATTACCATAAATTCTTACTCAGAAATTGGATTGACGCGAAATTGGTGGCATTAGAAAGTTGAGTTAAATAAATTTTATTTAATAGGTTACGTCTCACATAACTCTTTTTATTCTATGATATATGGTCATTTGATGTTGACCTAAGTAGAATCTTACAACAAAACTTAATCGATAAGTAAACTTTAAGAGCACTTGTCAAGAAATCATGAAGAACTTTAATCCTTGAATTTCAAGAAAGAAATATGCTGAATAAAACATGATTGGAATGTTGGAGAACAAACCTAACACTATGAAAGCTTACATAACTCAAAGAACTAGGTTGTTGGTAAAATCTTGAATTTCTTGAACGAATTCTTCAAACTTTGAACCATTTCTCCTCTTGAATCTTTTCTGTAAAACCCTAAACACTTTTCGGGATGAATGAAACTAACTCTAATAAGTTGAGATTACTAAACACGTTTACATCTGATTGGGCAAGGAAACGACCAAAATACCGCTCATATTTTCGGGTAACTATACTAAGTTGGATCGCCCAAATTCAAAATGGGCATATCTCCATCATATTAGCTCGAAATTTAGCAATCTCGATTGCGTTGCAAAGATAATTTAAAAAAAATCGTTGGATATCTATTGGGACACCTAAATGATCTTGTACCGACAGTTATGCGTATTTTAACTTGACCCAAAATTTAGAAGAACCTAGGAATGAGTTGATTGTAGTCTATTGAATTCTTTTTGAAACTCGACGTGTTGTATCTAGGAATCTTAATAACTAAGATATTTTGAATACATTTGGTGAAATCTCACTCGCTATGTAAAATTGTTGGAGTCTTAGTTTGAATTTACTCTTTGGAATCCAATACATCATTTTAATATAAATAAAATCAACCTTGCTCTTTCTCAAACACATTTCAAAATCATATTATAATATGATAATCAATGACTAAGGATGTCATACTACATAAACATTGTTGATATATCTTTATATCATGCTGCTCACACATTGATGGTGTACTCGATCAGAATACTAATAATGTTTTAAGAAACTCTTTCTTCAAAACTCATCTTCACTTTCTCAACACTCAATTTAAGAACTCAAGTGTTTGATTTAATTTGTTTTCAAAATTTATAACTGAAATCATAGGGTTCATACAGAATTATGGACATGAACTACTTAAATCAAGAATGTTAATGATGCCTCTCATCTCAAAACTGCTCGACTCATAGGGTTCACACGGACATATTAGGGATATTAATAGAAATAAAGAACCTTAGTACTTAGAACTCAAGACGCAATGATACTACTACACATCTCTAGAATACTCAACTCATAAGATTCATGTAGAATTAGGGGCATGAACAACTCAACTCAAGGACTTCATTGGTACCATCCAATAGTCCCATGATTAGAAGTATAATCGCAACTGGATATGAACCTTAATACTCAAGACTTAGAACTTTATTATACTACTCCTCTCAAGGATGCTCAATGTATGAAGTTCATGCAGAATTTCTAAATGACCCGATATGAGGGTCTACATAAAAGGATGGAACTCATGAATACGAATCTTAACATTCTCATACTTACTTTATCAAAACTCAGTTTAAAACTCAATAATAAGAAATAAATTTTGTAAAAGAACCATGAACTCAAATAAACATATCTCAAGAATACTCAAATCTAGGGGTAGAATCCTAGATTTCTCATTTACTGATTTTTAAAGAAGATGTACAGTGTGAGAACTAACTAGTACAACACTGTGATAGCCTTAGATACATTAGATAACAGGTTTCTTGAAGAATATTGAAGAAGAACTTTATTATAAGCCTTGAAATCCAAGCTTAAAAGTAAACAATCAAGAAAACCTTACTTGACATTCTTGAATTAGTTTCTTGAAATCTCTAATGCAAGATTTATGATTTTCATCAGTGATTCATAATTTTATGGATAAATTTAATTTGAAAAGAATGGATTTCTTTGATAAAGAAATAACTTGAAGAAGATTTTTGAAAAGCATCCAATGAATCTTTAATAAAGTCTTATACTTTGATTTTTCCTTAGGGTTGTTTGCCCTAGGGTTTGAGAAATAAGAGTATAATGGACTAACAGATGGATATCTGATTATTTTGAGACTTTTTTTTGGAATGTTTTCCCATTGGCTTAATTCATAACAAAATTGTTTAGGTTTCTAAAATAGCCATAACTTTTTAGTCATAAATTTGATTGACACAAATTAGGTAGCATTGGAAAGTAGATTCAAATAAATTTAATTAAATTGGTTATTACTCACGTAAATTTTTATATTATAAGATATATAGTCATTTTAAATTGACCCAAATAGAGTCTTGTATTAAAACATAATCGATAAGGAAAGTTCAAGAACTCTTTTCTAGAACTCATCAAGAACCTAAATCCATAAATTTTCAAGAATGAAATTTTGATGAATAAATAATTATTGGCGTGTGGGTGAACGAACCAAAAATTATGAAAGCATACATAACTCAAACATCTAGGTTCTTGGCGACATCTTGAATTTTTTAAACGAACACTTGAAACATTTAAGTTTTTCTCCTCTTGAATCTTTTATCTAAAAATCTAAACGCTTTAGGGAATGAATGAAGTTGTGTGGTGCATTATTTTAATATGTCATGCTTGTTGGGTTGCTAGTCTTTAGTCTTTAATTTCGTAAGGTTTCTAGCTCTTCATTAGAGGACGAATGTTTCCAAGGGGGATATAATCTAACAACCTAAAAATAAATGGGAAAATAGAGTCCAACATAGCATCACCGCCCTTACAAGCGCTCTTGAAAATTGCCTTAGCCGTGTGAGAAAAAGACATTGTTCAAGGAAGGCTTCAAGGCACGTGGAAGCCTTCACTTCCCTTAGAAGTCATTCTGAACGATGCCTTAACCGTATAGGCATGATGGCAATTTCACTTGAGGGTTCAAGTAGCGTGGATGCTCCACTGCCTTTGGAGGATTTCTTAAAAAATGTCTTAGCCATATTTTTTGGGCATAGAGGCATTTTATGCGTCTCTACATGAGGTTTGAAGGATTCTTTGCCCATGGATGACCCTCGTGGTGACTGCCTTAGATGCATAGGTCGTAAGAACCTTCAATCAAGGGTCCATAACACGTGGAAAATCTCACTTCCTGCGGTGTACCCCTCTTGGACAATGCAATAGCTTCTTAAGTTAAAGACAACAGTCCACATGAGGGACCACAGAAGGTGGAGCAGTCCATTGCCCGTGGAAGCTCCCTTGGACTTCACCTTAGTATATTTTGCAAATCCTTGTGGGGAATAAAGGGTATTTTTATAATTGATTTTTAAGTTCTATTTTAATTAGGTATATTTTATTTTATTTTTAAATAAATATACAAATTATTTTATGTCATCAAACACCTAATAAAAATGATTTTTACAAAGACCCAAATAAAAATTCAAAAGTTAATCTTCGTCATAATATTTCTCTATCTAAAAACCCAATAATAAAGAAGATTAAAATTGATGCTTGGGTTACAAGAAACAAAGTGTTTTTATCTATGGGTAGATTCCACCCATTGTGCCCCTTCAAAACTTGATTTCACAACCTGCAATTTTCTCCAATTTCAACGGTTTTGCTTGTGTTTTTTGGGTTCCTTTTAAAAATTATTTCAATGGTTGAATTATGTCGGGTTATGATAAAATTGATGATTTAAGAATGAAATATGGAAAAATTCCCCCAAGAACCCATGGATCCCCTCTATTGATAAATTGTGATCTTAATTGAGATCGATTGATTTTAGAAGCATGTAATGGGTCGTATGAATTAATTGAATTATATTATTACCATATATAATTTGAAAATTATAGATGTTGGTTGAATGTATTTCATAATTCTTGAAGAGTAAATTATGAAAATTTGTACATGAATATGAGAATTATGCATGTTCTTTAAGATTTATGATTAGAATAAAGATTCTATGACTATGGTGTAATTTTATTATTGATTGGAAAGTTCATTCTCACTTAGCCCTTACACATTATTATGCTTGATTTATTATGACTATGATGATCTTGTTGTGTTGAATGAAAGAGTATTCTCATGAACACAGTATGAATATAATGTGAAAGGTTTACTCACATATTGATTATTCTAAGGTTGAAAGTCCATTCTTACATAATTGAATCTATGATCTATTTTATGAGTTGTGTTGAATGAAAATTAAAATACTCTTTTACACATGTAAGTACAATTCAAGACTAATTATATACACTTTGGGATAATAACTCTTAGCACCTAGTGGATATGGAATGTGAGGTAGAGGCCCTCCCATCAATTAAAAGGTTGGGTCATCTAACGTAACCTCATGAAATGGAAGCTCCCCAGTCAATACAATACATTTTAGGTTTCTAGAAGTAATCTTCCTATTCCGTAACTGTGTGTCCACATACGCCTTTTGCTAGACGATCCACTTAGCAGATAATACATGTAGTACTACCTTAGGCAATGACGAGTCAAGGATTTGGACTCATTTAGGGAAATATTTTGATAGGTTTAGTGTCCTCAAATGCATATTTTGTCTCTAAAACTGATAAAACACCTTGATTTTCATATATTTACACTTGGAGAGAAAGGCATGGACATAATAGACATAAGAGGAATGAAGGCTACTTAAAGAACAAAGAAATGAAGACCTGAGGATGGCAAAACACCATAAACAATTTGCCAAAGTTTCTTATCATCGCCTAAAGTTCTAGTAGGCTGAACCGCAAAGGATAAGATCAAATCGGCAGTGAGAGGAGTAGTCGGTGTGTCATCGATCAGTTCTTCAAAGCATTACTATATTACTCTATAATCGAAATTGTGAACATGCTGAAGGCTAACACAGGAAAATGATGAATATAATAAAGGACGAAAAGCCTATTGGATTAGCTATCCCAACTAATTGCACTGTTTGGTCCTTCTCAACATGATTTTTTGAAAGGTATAAATACTTGTTAATATTTTTTTCTTATCATGATATTTTGTAGTTTCGAACAATAATTTTTAGACTTAGCTTCTATTTTTAGTCTATGAGAACTTTTTGGAAACTTTGCTCTTGAACCTTGGAGATTTGAAGACCCTCATCTTGATGATATTAGAAGTGAGTGTTGGAAATTAATCATCCTACACGCAATGAAGTAAATATAAACAATACCAATTGATGTTATCTTGATTTGGTATCATTCTCTTCCTTTTTTCTATGTCCAGCTAAAACCCCAATTCTCGGGGTGTTATTTTATGAAAATAAGTTAAATCTATTGTTGGGTGTTTCTTATTGTTAGTATATTTGTTGTTTAAATGTGATTTTGTTTAGTAGTTGTATTTGAACAAAATGAGGTTGTAATTGCTGATACAACTTCACCATCCTGTGTTTAGCTTGCTTTAAAGAGAGAGGTTGTAAAACTAAAAATACTTTATTGATAGTTAGTGGTTATTGGGTCGTCAAGGGTTCAGCTCAAGAGAGTGAACCGTATTCCCTTTCGCACAATTTTTTAGCTCGAGAGAGTAATTTAGCTTAGGCAAAGGTTCTGCTTAAAGGTTGAAACTCGATGTTTGAGAGACACCAAGTCAATTCAGGCTAAGTTTCTCGAGAGATAATTTACCTCTACTAAAGTCTAGCCAGCCGTTACGTATATATTGTGATGCATTATCAAAATAAATTACCCTACGGTTTATTTTATCCCATATTCCTTTCACATCCCAAGAATTTGAATTTAACATTATTTTCTCTTATTTTTACTATTTAAGTTGTTAATTTTATTGCAACCCCCCCCCCCACTGTTAATTGACACTTGTGTCAACCCTTCTAATTTTCAATGTTTTTATTCGATAATTTCTCGTGGCTATGACTAATCTGATTTAATTTGTGCTTGGATGAAGTATTCTCAATACCACTCCCTAAATGGGAACGATCCCAACCCTTGGTTGTGTTATGTACCGATTTGTATGCTTTATACTGGATGTTGTGTTTTAGATGACGTTGATCAAAATGACGCCGCTGCCGGAGAGTGGTGTTACTCCAAAATATTTAGTTAAGCAGATATTTTATTCTAGTTACTCTTAGTTCATTAGCTGAATTTTCAATTTTGTTTTGCTTGTTTATGCTTTTAGGTAGATGGGTGAGTATATCGATTAGCATTTGTGAGCTAATGGAGCTTCCAGCATTAGAAGTAATGATGTTTCGGGATTTCATACTAACCTTCAAGCAATTGGATTGTGAACAAATCCATCAGCCATGGGCAAGGTTTAAAGAACTTATAACTCAGGGCTCAACTCCTGGCATTAATGACATAGTCATGTTAAATGGTTTCTACAGATGTCTTGGTCATGGAAGTATGGTATGGCTCAACTAACTCATTTTGAAGGGATATTGCAAATAACTTTATATCATAACATCCCAATTGCTTTATCACATGTATGAAACGATCCAAGAGGTAGAAAAGGACTTCATGTTGGCTGCATTCCTGACTCAGATAGATGAGCTAGGCAAAACGATAGTTAAAATCAAAGTCCAATGCACAAGGAATGGTAAACACATCCCTTCTTGTGGGAGAGGGAGGCTTACTACAACGGGAAACTATGTGTGAAAGGAATGCTCTCAATCATTTTTCACAAGATAAGTGAGCATGACGGAGTGCTGGATGAAATTAACGTTAACATCAAAGTGATGAAACAAATTATTGGTTCTTTTTCTAGTTATGTCCAGTTGTTTGATAACTTTGCGATTTATGAGTTACCTCATCTTTGTCCAATATAATGATTGGGGTTACCTAGTGACACTAGGGAAGATCCCAAAAAAGAAGACTAAGGACTTGCATCAAGCCATGATGTTAACTAAGGGGTTGTTTGGAAGGCAACACAGAACCCCTTTTATTGTTTTCTGCTTGTTTTTAAAAATAATGGTGTATTAGTTGTGCAGTATGAAGAGTGGAATGTTTTAAGAGAAAAATATTTTAGCGAGAAATTTTTTTGAGTACGAGCATCACCAAAGATGTTTGCGACCCTAACCTAGTCGCCCATTGGACACAAGGCAACATTAAGCTAGAGTATGTAAAACTCGGTTAGCCCGAGTAATTATTGGTGAGTAGTCAAATCTTTTCGGTGAACCAAATCCTTACAATCTTTTGGATACCCAAAATTGTGTAGTGGTTCTATAAAACTCGGCGAGATGAGTGACTACTCGAAGTTTCACCGACATGTTTGGAGACAACAACTTACGTACCTAAATGGGCGAGAAGTCGACAGTCTTTGAAATCAAAGGTTTAAATTTCTCAAACTCCTCAAAATTCCTTCATTTTTCATTCTTCAAACTCACACCTGCACCTCTACATTTTAATCTCAGCATCTCAAATGTATTTTAATTGTTGAATCGTACTTGGATTTTGGATAGCATTGTCGCCTAGCATCTATATTACATCATAATCAACCCATAGGGTTGGTTTCGAAACCCTATGTTTCTTAATTTAAAGTTGTACTCAAATACAATGTTATTACCTTGTTGATGTGTGATGGGCCTTTCTTGTAGGATTAGAATATTTGTTTACTTGTTAGTCTTTGTAATTTTTACTGTACTAAGTTAAATAGTTAATTCCTTAAAATTTCTCTTCAAAATGAATGAAAAATCGTAGGGTTTGCATGATTACCAATAGGCCTAAGCTTAATTTGAGTTTTGCATGCCTTAATTTTGTATTTAGGGGTTGCAGAGTTGAGTTTGGGATGTTGGGTCAAAGTAGGCACATGGGGTCATTTGGAGAGTTTGGTCGAGCTCGCCGAACCACTAGGGAGTTTTCCTAAAGTTCCCATCTCCCCTTTAATTTAATGCTAAATGTGATTTTGTATTCTCTAACTTTCAGCGAGAATCTTGAAGTTGCCAATATGTTTGTGTTCTGCCGATAGATCAACTATTTTGCATTTGTAATAACCCTTGTAACCTCTACGTATTGCACTTAGCGAGCCATTTAAGTGGTTTTGCGCTTCACAACTAGTTTGGAAAAGTGATTTTGCATTAGAACTTCCTTACTTTTGTTTGAGTAGTTTCTAATTTTTTCCCAAAGCTGTCTAGACCCTCCAAATGAACTAAATTTATATTGAGCCTCACATGTTTAATGATTTAAAAACATTATGAATTTTTTAAAAACATATTATAGTCCTTTAATGAGATTGGAACTCAAACATCAACGGACGACCAAAATGTTCGGAAACTAGTTTTTGTGTGCTAGTGTGTCCTTGTATGATTGCCTTGTTTTTATGGGTTTTTTGGACTCTTAAAATGTTGGAGTTTACCCTAATATCTTAATAGACGTGTTAAGGGTCAAAACGTCCAGGTACGACTCCTCGAGGACTAACCTAAGGGTCTTCAAGGATGACCCAAACATTGGACCAAGAAGGTGCCCAAGGCAGCGTGCAACACCGAGATCTAGAGCCCTCACAAGTCGAGCTCCTATCACTTAAAATATATGTGCGTCACGCGACTAAAACAATTCTTTCCTCAAAAATATTGTGAGGCAAAATTAGGACCTCCCTTCGTAACGCGCAACCACATTCTACATTCGGTTCTGTCATTTTAATATCAAGTGTTACATGTCTAAAGTCGAAATAAGTATTGGGGTGTTTTTGGAACTTTGGGAGTTGGTTATTTACTATTTTATGTCCTATTGTACCGCTCTCCCAAGTAAAAATTTTAAGACCCAATAGGAAAATCAAAAATCCCAAAACTCTCTTCTCTTTCAAATTTTCTCAAACCTTCATCGTAGACCAAAACTCAAGTTCAAGCTAAGAGCTGGATTTTCATGGTTTCTTCTCTAATTTATGGTGTCTTCTAATATAGTAAGATAGGGTAATCGTTGATCCTTAAATATTTTTCCATATAAGTAGTTCCTCCAAAGTTTTTTCGAAGAGATTCTATGATCAAAATTATCAAATTTCAATCTATCCATGGGTTCATTGTCAAACAAATTTTGAAGAAATTCTAATGGTGAGTTGATGATTCTTCAATTCTTTTAAGATGATTTCCGAAGGAATTTTTTAAAGAATCCATGATCCATCTAATACTCAAATTAAACTTTGATATCGGTCTTATGATCTTGATTATATATAAATTGAATTGTGATTAGATTGTAAAGAATTGCTTAGTTATATATTTGTTTGTATAAATTGATTATGGATTTTATAGAATTGGTCCATGGTGATTCTTGCTTGGAGTATGGGTAAGTTGACCTAATTTCCTAGTCCTTAATATTGAATTTGATGTTGTTTGGTTTGTTCCACTTATGGTGGCAATGTTTATATTCTTGCTTATCTATATATGTTGTGATCATGTCCATGAAGTAATTAGATAGAAGATAGTTGATATGATGGTTCTTATATTATGAAGTTCATGACTGTAGTCTTTGATTCTAGCACCATGATCTAGGTGTATTGATCATGTTATGCATATGTGATGATCATATTAGGGTTTGGTATGGTCATGACTAGTTGTGATGAATATTCTTGTAGAATGACCCCTACCAATATGAACCCTATATGAATGTGTAATCTTATTCATGTAGAAGTCTCTTATTCTAAAGTTGAATATGTTCTTTCCTCCTATGATGTAATGTGAGTGTGTGGCCTATAGTCTCTAAATGTTATTTGTATGAGTCCTCCATGACTTAAGGGATATGATATATCTGTTTGTTGTGATCCTATGAACGATGGTTTCCTAAGTAACTAAGTTGTTTCTCTTATGTAATAATGTTGACGAATATGAAAACACACGCACTCATGCATAATTACGAGTAGGATAGATTTATTGTGTTAATTTGAAAAGATAGTTCTCATATGCACCCTTTTCTATTACTATGCATGTAAAATGTGTGATTAGTGAATTATGAACATGTGTGCCTAGAGGTTTTTATGTAAAGGTTGATCTTACATATGTATGCGCACACACATGATTGTATGAATTGTAAAATTATGTGAAAAGACATTCTCACATAAAGTAGGTTCTATGATGGAAAAACATTTTCATTTTAGTAATCTTTGATCTATATGATGTATGAAGTAGCAAGCTCCTAATTGTTTTTTATGAACTAACGTTAATGAAAGGCTTAAAGATGCTTAAAAAGTTAGAATGAGATTAACACTGAGTGTATATAAAAATGAGAATTAGGGCTTTATGTCTAGCAAGTCTGGCTTCCCACAAGAGAACCTTCACGTTAGCAAGTCTAGGCGCTCAACATAGATGTTGTCTCATGAGATGGAAATCTCCACGTTAGCTAGTAAATGTTTCTAGTAACAATGTACTTCTTGCATAACTACGTGTCCCTGTAGGTTATAACTACTAGATCCACATATATATCTATTATGGAGGTTCTACCTTGGAAAGTAGAATGCCTTTTTCTGGTGTGAGGTTATACCACACTGGATTCCATGTAGCTCATATTGTCTATGTCAGTTATGACTATGTCGCACGAAAGATAAGAAATGAATTAAGATAACAATATAAACTCTAATCATAACTCCTTGAGAAGTTTACTTAGTATAGGTAGGACTATGGACCCCACCCATGCATTGCACTAGTTGATTTCAAGAAAGGATAGGACTGAATTTTACGAAATAAAGACTTATCTTATGTATGATTTTTATGAAAGCATGTTAAAGTAATTTTTCTATGTTAAGAAATGAATTATGACTATGAATGTGAATTACACTTATGGCTTCTAACTTAGAAAATATAAGGGTATGGGACTCCATAAATACATTACAGAAGTAAGCTTTTGAAGTGTTTGTGAGGGTGGTTTACCTATGATATGAACTAAATGAGTGATGACTAAGGTTGTAAAGGAAAGAGTCCTTACATGATACTGTGAAGTATGTGCCTTATGTAAAGTAATAACTGAAGGTGTTATGACTTGTTGAGTATGATATGCCTTATATAGGGTGACTTATTAGGAACACTTAGTGTATGTAGTATTATGAGATGGTACCTACAGATTGCACTAGTGTGACTTGGTGTTTGTCTTAGGTGATAGTTCTTTTGTGAAGCTTATGTTTATGATGCACTTATGTCTTTATGAATATGTGTGGTTGTGTTTATGAAGTATAGTATGAAGGACTATCTTAGTTTACCTTAAGGTGATACATTGTACTAAGTATACTTGAGGGTTGCGTTAATAAGAAGTTGAGGTAAAAGAGAAGTAATGAGTTATACGTATGAATGTGACTCAAAATGTGATAAGTGGCTTTATGTGTTATGATTAATAGTGTACAAGTCTGTATGAAGTATGTGAACTATATTGTACTTGTTGTATCAATGTTAATGAAGTTTTACTAAAAGACGTGATGCATTATTTCTAACTAAGTGTCTTCTTTAAATGCATGTTTTTCCATGGTTGCCATACTTAGTGCATTCTTGTACTAATACAATTCTTCTTCATCTTTTTACACAAAGTATAGGTGGTGATGGCTATACGATATCTCCTAAGTTAAGAGCTTGGATATATCTTTCAACTTCAAGAAAAGGAAATGTTATGATTCAGGAATTTTTTATGTCAAAGATATTTTTCATGTTCATGTACTAGCTTAGCTAATATTGTATGTCGCGAAGGTTCATGTCCCTATTTTACTCTATTGATGTTGAGAATAAGATGGCGAAAGAAAATTCGAGTCTAAATATGTACTTATGATATTTTACATATACATGAAGTGATATTCTAGCATTTGATGTGCTATGAAATGTTTTAAATTTTCCTCTAAATTTTATGCCTTTTAAAATAAAATATATCTAAGGGCTTGTACAAGACCTCCGAGAGGTCAAGTACGTTGTGTTACTTATGTGGGGCGCTTCTTGTTCGTGACAAGCTTGGAGTCTTAGAATAAGGTTTTAGGATTAGTTTTAAGGTTTCAAAGTCTTGTAATGACATGTCTAGTAGATTCTTGTTCATCGATATGATCTGCGATACATCTATGAGTGAGAGACTATAGGATGATAGAGTTTCACTTTCTTCACTACTCTTGTGTCGTGCCATAGAGCTTAACTCTAAATGATATCTTTCTTATGTTTCCTTTTCCGGTGGTCTTTTAGATGTGATTGATTGTAATGAATGATTTCTCAAGGTTTGAGGGAGAAAACGTGATTTTTGATGCATACTATGGTTATTACGACTTGATGGGTACATGTAAAGGTGAATTTCGAATGTTGTTATGTGATGCCATCCATGATTATAGGTCATCTATGAGAATTGATGTTGTATATTTAAAAGTTATGATATGATATGGTTATAACTTGTTAAGAGTTGTTATAGTTGAATGGAATTGTATTGTGGATTGATAGATTGCTTTATGGTTATGTATCATGATAGTGTAATGTTATGAAATAGGCTTCAAAAGTTTTGGAGAAATGTGGTTAATAGTGAAATATAAAACTTGCCTTTGTGTATGAGTTATGCTTCAATGTTGTACTTGTATGGATTGTAGTCTTTTGTATAGACTGATCCTAAGAAGGGGAAATAGTGTGTTGAACCTTGTAAAATGATTGTGAAGTATGCTAGTAAATGGGACAACTCTTATGATTACTTGATGAGTTCCTATATGAACGTATTCTATGAATGAAGTAAAAGGGGAAAAAGGGCCTTATTCCATAATTTGGAATTATGCTTTGCCTAAGGTTGACTTATAGGGTTGTATGCACCCCTTAACTTTTAATGAGAAGGAGATATTTGATGTTGTCCTACATTAAAGTGGTTAGTTGTCCTTTAAAATTTATCTGGAGTATGAACATTTGAAGAAGTGCTTTGTTTGTACGTAGGTATGGTTGGTTGGAAAGTCTACCAAAGGTGATGACCCTAGTAGGATTGAATCTGGAACTACTTACCTTGTTAAGACTTGGTGGTAGAATGTGATGAGATATGGAATTACCCTTGGTATGCATGGTGTAGTTGAGGCCTTATGTAGTTGGATAAAATGAACTAACTTGATTGTTATGAGTTTCCTTAGGTGATTAACTTAGAGGGTAAATGGTGCTTGAAGATAACCTCTTCTCTATTTGGTTAGTAGGCTCATTGATATGGAATTAGGAGTGGAAAACCTCAATGACGTAAAACCTTCTTTTGGGAGGAGTATGTAGGATTGGGGTTGAATTGCCCTAATCTTGGTGTTAAGGGCATGAGGTGATGAATATTTTAGTAAGCTTACCCGAAGTCGTGGATAATGTGCCTAGATTATAAGGTTATGAATGCCCTTAATGGTCCTATTTTGAGTTCCCTTAAACTTCCTTATGTTATTGATCACTTGTAGTGATGATTATGGTGTGGAGTGAGTTAGCTACTTACTTTGTATCTCTTGAAATCCTCATCTAGTAGAGTGTGAGTTAATAGCTAGTGTAAAATTTGTTGTTTCTTGAGACATGGAAGGAGGTGATGTTAAGAAAAGTTTGCATAAGCTTGACCCCAAGAGGAGGATATTGTACTTGAATAGAAGGATTGGTAAGTAAAAAGTCAACTGAATGAGATAAGTTTCTTTTAATTGGGTTTAGCCTGAGTGGATTTGGTGATTGAGTAGTAAGGTTGTAGATATCCCAATATTTTCCTTTTATTCCTACTCAAGCTTGAAACCAAAGAGTTCATAAGTTGCTTGTTGATGATTGAAGTCTTGCATATTAGTATAAAATGCATGTTCGCCATATGTTATGCATGTCTTAAATGGCACTATGTTATGCATGTTATGAATGGTCATTATTGCATGAAAAGGGGATTTTGATTAAATTGCATGTTTCTCATGTTGTTGTGCGTCTTGATAGGGTAAATGTCCAATTAACTTCATAAGATTAATATATTAACATGCTTGATAACACTTTTGATATGAGGGTGTTTTGGTCCAATAATTAGGTGTTGAGTTTTCTTTAAATAAAAAAAGATGAGTCCATTAAAAAAATATGCAACTTTTATGACTTAGGAAGTGTTTTTGTAGTCTCACTCATATGATGGTATTTATAACCAATGTCATCAATGCGTTCCTATGAATTGTAATAACCTTTTTAAATGATGCAAGTTTATGAAGGTTAGTGTCATGCTAGAAATTGAAATTGTACTAAATAACTTCCTATTGTTTTTATGTGTGTGATGTGAGATTCCATTTAGACTTCATAAGGAAGAGAGTATGATCATAATGTGGTTTGGATTAAAGAAATCCTCCTTAAAATGAATTGACCCTTGTGCATTACTTTTATGTGAACTTTATGATCCCATGTGTGTATGTTGTGACTAGGAGAAGTAGTTTCTGCTTAAACAAAAGTTAAGAATTGTAATGTCATATGTGAACTTGATGGTATTATCTCTAGACTATAATATTGTGTTTAACCTACATGATTCATGATTTCATGCACCTAAGTGAATTGCTTAATTTCTCCTGAGTTGAAGTGTGGATTAAGCCTATGTGTGCATTTGAAGTCCGTTATAAGTCTAACTTTATGATAAAATAATGAGTATGCCTAATGTTGGAGAAGGTAGTTCCTACAAATGACAAGGATTGTTAAAAAACATGTAGGCATGGAAATAATTGTAAGAGTAATCCATGTTTGATTCTATTGCCTTATTTAAATGAAGGTATGAAGTTAGTTTTCCCTTGTAAATTTGGTGCATTTACTACTATTGGATAACATGTTGAATGTTGTGGGCTTCTATATGGGTTATTAAGTCCTTAAAAATGTATTAAAAATTCCAAGTGGCATACGAGAGGAATGTTCAATAGGGGATATTGTCAAGACCCTCAAAATGAACTAGGTTTATATAGAGCCTCACATGTACTGAAAGAGTAAACAACATGTTGAATGTTTAACAGATTGTAATAGTTGTTTTAAAGAGTTTGAAAGTCAAATGTTAAAGGACGACCAAGACGTCCGAAAACTAGTCTTTTGCGTGCTAGTGTGACCTTGTATGCTTGCCTTGTTATTATGGGTTTTTTTGGAGTATAAAAATAGTGGAGTTGACCCTAATATCTTAATATACATATTAAGGGTCAAAATGTCCTGGTACGACTCCCCGAGGACAACCCTAAGGGTCCTCGAGGAGAACCCAAACGTTTGACCCAAAAGCAGCCCAAGGCAGCATGCAACACAAAGATCTGGAGCCCCTCACATCGCGTTCCAGGCACTTAAACTGCCTGTGCTTCAAGCGACCAACACAAGTCATACTGCCTCAAAAATATTGTAAGGGAAATTAAGAGCTGCCTCCGCGTTGCGTAATCACTTCCCGCATTCGGTTGCATCGTTCTAAAGTAAAGTAAAACATATCTAAAAGTCCAAATAAGTATGGGAGTGTCTAGGTAACTTTTGGAGTCGGTTATAAACTGTTTTTATGTCCTATTTTACCCCTTTGCCAAGTAAAAACCCGAACACTCAATAAGAACATAAAAAATCTCAAAACTCTCTTCTCTTCAAAATTCTCTAAAATCTCCATTGGAGACCAAAACTCAGGTTCAAGCTATGGACTGTTTTTTTATGGTCTCTTCTCCAATATTTCATGGGCTTCTCATATATTAAGGTATGATAATCATTGATCCTTATTTAATTTTCCATATAAGGAGTTTATTCAAATGTTTTTCAAAGAGATTTTATGATCAAATTAGGAACTGTCGATCTAGCCAAGGGTTCATTGTCAAACAAATTCCAAATACATTCTAATGGTGAATTGATAATTATTCAATATTTTAATGATGATTTTGTACGAAATTTATGAATGAACCCAGATCCATCTATTTATCAAATTGGCCTATAATGTGGGTCGTATGATCTTGAGTATATGTAAATTTAATTGTGATTAGATTGTAAGAAATCGACTAGTAATATATTCGTGTGTGTTAATTGATTAAGAATTGTTTAGAATTGGTCCATGGTTATCATGGCTTGGAGTATGGGTAGGTTGACCTAATTTCTTAGTCTTTAATATTAGATTTGATGTTGTGTAGTTTGGTCCACTTATGTTGGAGGTGTTTGTATTCTTGCCTATTTATATATGTTTTATCATTGCCTTGAAGGCATAAGTTGTATGATGAACTGATACGATGATTGTTATGTTATGAAGTTGATGAGCTGATTCTAGTATCATGATCTAGGGTTATGGATGATGTTATGCATATGTGATGATCATCTAGGGGTTTTGTATGGTCTACATGACTAGTTGTGATGAATATTCTTGTAGAATAACCCCTACCTATATGAACCCTATATGAATGTGTAGTATTATGCATGTAGGAGTCTTGTATTCTAATGTTGAATATGTTCTTACCTCCAACGATGTAATGTGAGTGTGTGGACTATAGTCCCTAAATGATATATGCATGAATCTCTCACCACTTAAGGGATATGATATATATGTGTGTTATGATCCTATGAAGGATGGTTTCCTAAGTAACTAAGTTGTTTTTCTTATGTGATAATGTTGATGAATACGAACAACCACACGCTCATGCATAATTATTAGTAGGATAGATTTATTGTGTTAATTTGAAAAGATAGTTCTCATATGCACCCTCATCTATTACTATGCATGTAAAATGTATGATTAGTGAATTATGAACATGTGTGATTAGAGGTGTTTATGTGAAGGTAGATATCACATGTATGCACACACACATGATTGTATGAATGGTAGAATTATGTTAAAAGACATTCTCACAAAAAATAGGTTCTATGTTGAAATGACATTCTCATCTTAGGAACCGTTGAGCGAGCTATATGATGTATGAATGAGCAAGCTTCTAAATCCTTTCTATCAACTAACGTTAAAAGTCTGAAAGATGTTTAAAAAGGGAGTTTAAGCTTAGCACGAATGGACATGAAAAATGAGAGTGGGGGCTTCACGTCTAGAAAGTCCGGCTTCCCACAAGAGAACCTCACGTTATCAAGTCGGGGTTCCTATCATAGATGTTGTCTCATGAAATGGAAGTCTCCATGTTACCAAGTCAAGGTTATATCTAGTGAATCTACCTAGATAGTTATTGTGTAGGTTCTACCTTAGTAAGTAGAATACTTATTTTTGGTGTGGGGTTATACGACACCGGTTCCATGTAATTCATATGGTCTATGTTAGTTATGTCTATGTCTCTCAAAAATTAAGAAATGAATTAAGATAAGAATATGAACATTAATCGTAACTCCTTTGAGAATTTTACTTAGTATAAGTAGTATAATGGACCCTACCCATGCATTGCACTAGTGTACTTCAAGAAATTATAGGATTGGAGCCTCTTACGAAACAGAAACTTATGTTATATATGATTTTGTATGAATGCATGTTAAATTAATTTTGCTATGCCAAGACATGAATTATGGCTATGCATGTTAATTACACTTATCACTTCTAAATGAGTTTACTTTGTATATGTGGGGCTGTGGGACTCCATGTGTACATTGAACAAGTAAGCTTGTGAAGGGGTTATGAGGGTGGTTTACCTATTAAACGATATAAATGAGTTATGACTAAGGTGGTAGAACAGGAATGAGTCCTAATATTATAGTATGAAGTATGTGCCTTATATATAGTAATAATTGAAGTTCTTATGACATGTTGAGTATGATATGCCTAGATTAGGATGACTTTCTAGGAACACTTGGTGTAATTAGTATTATGGGATGCTACCTACACATGGAACTAGTGTTACTTAGGGGTTTTCTTAGGTGAGGGTTCTTATGTGAAGCTAATATAAGTGATGTTTTTACTTTATGAATATATCTGGTTGTGTTAATGAACCATATTATGAAGGTCTATATTAGGTGACCTTAAGGTGATACATTGTACTAAGTACATTTTAGGGTCGCTTAAGGACAAAAGTCAAGGTAAAATAGAAGTAACGAGTTGTACATTATGAATGTGCCTCTAAATGTGATAAGTGGCTTTATATGTTATTATGAGTAGTGTACATGTCTATATTAAGCATCTAACTATATTGTACTTGTTGTATCAATGTTCATGAATTTATACTAAAAGACATGATGCATGATTTCTATATAAATGTCCTGTTTAAATGCATGTTTATGCATGGTTGACAAACTTAGTGGGTTCTTGTAGTAATAGCATTCTTATTCATCTTTTTACACAAAGTATAGGTTGCGATGGCTAGACGAAAGTGAAGAGCTCGGATAGATTTCCCATGTTCAAGTAAAGGGATCCTTATGTTTCAAGGATTTCCTATGTCAAATATATTCTTTAAGTTTATGTAATAACTTAGATTATTATTTTATGTTGCTAAAGGCAATGTCCTACTCTACTCTATTTTTGTTGAGTCTAAGATAGCAAGAGAGACATAAAGTCTAACTATGTTGTTATGAAATTTTACATATATATGAAGTGATGTTCTAGCATATGATGTGCCACCACGACAAATAAAAGCAAAAAATACAAGGGCAACAAGTCCGCCAAAAATAGAAAATGAGGGGAATAAGTTAAGTGCCAGGAAGAGGACAAATCCCCGAGACTCAATTATTCCCTCATGGAGATGTGGATTCTTCATAGCTACCCACTCCTTTTTGGCATCTCGTGACTTGGATAATCTTAGTAAGTCAAGTGCCGATGATTCTTCTAAAGAAAGTCCTTGGACCATTATCAAATTCTAGGCTTACAAATCGGTCAATCATTCCCAGAAAGATAAAACTACTCTATAGACATGATCCTTCTCTACCTTCCTCTCTAGCTTTCTGTATTTTGACTTTTGGATTTATAATATTTGCATTAAAGGATGTTTGTCATTTGTGGTGGGGAGAGGCCTGCCTTGTGTGCGACTATTATTGTTTGATGTTTTGTTTTTATGTTTGGGTTGTTCTGTTGAAATTGTGTCATATACTGCTTTTCGAAATGTTTGAGTTTGTGGTTCCTTATGTTTTTAATTGCAAATAATTTGACCCGTCCGAATATTTTCTACTCTCTGCCACCTCTTGCATGTACTTAAATGTGATTGTTTTTAGAAAAATTTGAGTCACAGTTTGATCAATACCCACGAATAGAAAAAAACTAAAAATTAAAAAAATATGGATGTGCGGATCAAATGAGGCCAAATGAAGTTTCTAAGACAAATATGTGAACTCTTTGCATCTCTTTCAGATTAGACAATTATCAAATTGAGTTTCTTGCAATGAACATTGGATACTTTCAAAATTCTAGAGTCTTGTTTGGCTTTAGTGTCAATGCCTTGTGTGATGAGCTTACTGTGTACCGTGCATGATGTCACCTAGAATTTGCCCCGTTAGTCCGATTGACTATGTGATGTGAACTGATAATATGATCTTAGGCACCGTTGAAAGAAATTGAAATAACTTATGAGTGTACGAACCTCTTTTGAAAACACCTTGAACCTAAACTTTCTCTTGACGAAAATTGAAGAAAATATGACCTCTCTTATTCCTCTAATCATAATCCTCTTGATTTGTGGATGATTGAATAGACAACTTAGGCCAAAAGCCTAAGTTGAATTTGGTGAAATGAGAAGGCAAGTCAAAGAGAGTGAAATAAAAGTCTCCCTTAACCCATGATGTTTTATAAAAAAATGGAACCCAACCATATAATAAAAAAGAGAAGGTCGTGGAAAAAAATTATGAAAACACAAAAATAAATGGCATTCTTCAAATAATCGATGGAAAGTAAATAAAGGGATGACTAAAGAGCACAACAGAAAATATGAGTACCATATTTCATGACGATAAAAGTCTTTGAGATTAAATGACCATACCTATGACCTGAACCCCCTTACAAGCATTGAAAAGTCCTTTTTTATCAATTGTGAATTGGAATGAAGGTTAATTTGAAAATACAGTCAACCCTATGAGTCAGTTCATGCATTTTATTCATCTTTGTAAGTGTGAGCATTGAAATTGATTTTGGAACTTTAATTTGTGAACCATTGTGTGTGAATATGCAACTATTTTTTATGTGAGGGAATTCAATCACTTTAGTTGAGCTTGAACTAGCATTGGAAGCAAGTATTCGAGGGCTTGAAAATCTTTTATAATAGTGTGCCACAACATGAGTCTTGAGTGCATAATTGATCATTGCATTAGTAAGTTGAGTCTTTTTGTGTGCAGTCATTATTGGGTCTTGTGTAGCACTGTTTGATACATCCCTTTTGAAATGTTGAACTAGGGTTTTACATAAGGACAAGCAAAAGTTTAAGTTGGCGCTATTGATGAGTCTACAATTTGGAATCATTTAGGGCTATATTTTTATAGATTTAGTGTCCTCAAATGCATATTTTTTTTTCTAACACTGATAAAATACCTTGAGCTTCATGTATGTATACATGGACACAAAGTCATGGACACAATCGACCAAAAAGGAGTGAATGCAGATCAAAGATCAATGAAATGAAGACCTAAGGATCGCCAAACAACATCGACGATTGACCAAAGTGACTTATCGTCGCCTAAAGTTCCGCTGAGCTAAGCCCTAAAGAAAAGGATCAAATCGTCGGTAAAGAGGAGCAGTCGGTGTGTAAACAAGAAGTTTTGTTAAGCAGTACTATGTCGCCCAATTATCCCAAATTTAAAGATATTGAAAGCTAACACAAGATGATGATTAATATACAAATGAAAGATCACAAAGTTTATTGGCGATCCCGACTAACAACGTCAAGTGGTCCTTCACAACATAACTTTTTGAAAACTATAAATACTTGTTAATAATTTTAGCCTAGTATCGTATTTTTTACTCTTGAATAATAATTTCTAGACTTGAACTCTATTTTGAGTTTTCGAGATCATTTGTGAAACATTGCTCTTGAACGTTAGAGAGTGAAATATTCTTATCTTAAAGATATTCAGAGAGGGTATTGGAAATTCTTCATCGTAGACTCAATTGAAGCAAATATAAACCATACCCAATTGGTGTTATCTCGATTTGGTATCATTTTCTTCCTAGTTATATGTTTAGATAAAACCCTAATTCTTGGGGTTTGATTTTATGAATATGAGTTAAATCTAATAATGGGTGTATCTTATTGTTAATATATTCGGTGTTTAAATGTGATTTGATTTTGGTAGTTATGTTTGAATAAAAGAGGATGTAGTTGCATATACAATTTCACCTTTTATTTTTTGGATTTCTTGAGATATAGGTTTTAAAACTATGAATACTAAATTGATATCTAGTGATTATTGGATCGTCATGGGTTCAACTTGAAAGAGTTAATCCTAATCTCTTGCTCACACTATCAGCTTAAGAGAGTGATTGTTACATCCTCGAAATGAAATAGATCAAAGTAGAGCTTCAGATGTGTTCCATTACTGAATAATGTATTGAGATAGAGTATTTTCGCATTAGAAGGAAGTTTGTAAAGTTTGGGAGTGTTTGGAAGTCAACGTCCAAGACATTTGGAAACTAGTCAAAGTTGAACTAGTGTGTCATAGTGTTTTCTAGTTATATTTTGGGGATGACTTGAGGGTAAAATTGAGTATCGATGATTCCTATACGTAGACTAATATATAGAGGATTTAAAGGTTTTAGAACGACCCGGGGACCAGCTTAAGGGTCCCTATGGAGGACACACACATGAGCCATCAAACCTGCCAGGCAGCTTAGCACTTGATGGGAATATTTATCCCTACAAAGTGAGGCCATCAAGAACCTTACTATACCAAAATAATTTCTAGAACCAAGATCAGGAGGTGACCGCGCGACTCGCAAAAAAGTCCAAGATTTGACCGCATCACTTTTAAGTCAAAGTTGAATTTGGAAAAGGGTCCAAATAGTGTAGGGGTGTTTCTGGAACCTTGTGGATCATTTGTGAACAGATTTAGGTCACTTTAAACTTCATTTCAACCACTATTTCAAACCCTAAAGATCAAATAAAAAAATCTCTCCAAAACTCTTCCTCCAAAAACCTCCATTGAAGAAGCTTTAAGCTCTACAGAAGAGGACCAAGCTCTTCACGTTTTCTTCATCAAACATCTTGTGGGTTACTTCTCATTGACGTATGGTAGTCATCCTTTAACCTTTTTGTAAGACATAAAAAATAACATAGGTAAATCTATATCATAATATGGTTGTTGTGATGGTTTAAGGTCCTAAAATGATATATAATGTCGTATAGAGGCAGTGTCTACGAGTTTAGATGCATTGGAAGTCAAGGATCAAGGGACAACCAAAACGTTGGATGACTAAGTCACCTCTATGCCTCATATGTGGTTATATGTTTTTATATGTGATTCATTAGTTTTTAAGGTCCTTAAATTATTTATTATAGTGTATATAGGAATTGTGTGATGTTTCGTGAAGTTTGGAGGTTAAACGTCCAAGAACGTCCATGACGTTCCATAGGTTTGCCTTGAAATGACCTTGTGTGTCTATGCATGTTTCATCAAGTTTTACCTTGTTCGTTTTGGATGAAATTCATGTGATAGGTCCTAAACTCGTATATGAACATATTTCAGTGGGAAACCTCTGGGTACGACTCTAATTAGGACCCACAAAGGGCCCTTCCAAAGGACCCCAACTTGTAGATCAACATTGCCAGGCAGTGCGAAACGATGACCAGTCGACAAGGTGACATCCGATTTATGGATCATCAAAGAGGGAAGGTTGAAGAGAAGCAGGAGCAAACCACGATACCCCATCAATGGGTCATGGTCTCACCCATGCACCATCGATGGTAGACCATCGATGGTGCTGTGAAGTTGCCTGCCAGCTTCTGTTAAGGCTTTGGGTTTTTGGGAAATTCACCCCAAGTCTTATAAAATGTGAGGACGGTTTTTTTGAGTGTTTATGGGTATTTAAAGAGTATATAAGTCATTAAAATCTCATTATAACCTAAACACATAAATCAAAACACATTCCCTCCACAAGTTACTCCAAAACCTCCATGAGAGTTAAAGGTGAAGATCAAGCTTAAAGATGGTTATTCAATGTAGTTTCTTGTTCAATATTTTTTGGTTTCTTCGAATAAGGTATGAGAATTCTTAATCAAAGTCTTTCTATCGCCCTAGAGTAAATTTCAATGATGATTTCCAAAGATTAAAAAAGATTAAAAAGTCCAATTTCTACTCTAAGTCTTGGGTTCTTGCGTGAAATATTTGCAAACGTTAAGATATGATGTTATTGATGTTTAATTTATGTTCTCCATGAAGTTATCCATGAACACTTAACGTTTGCAAATCTCTCAATTTGACTAAAATATGAGTTATGTGATCATGCTTTGATATTGATGAATTCAAGTGTAGATTGTTATGAGCTTTTGATTCATGTATATATTATAATTGATTGGGTTATAGGGTGTTATAATTGATCTATTGAGTGTTGAATATTCTTATATCTATTGATTATTAGGCTTATTTAATTGATATTGACTTAAGGCTTGTGATTTCTAATGAGTTTTCTATGGGCTATCTAAAGATGCAATAATTGTGTTCAACAGATATCTAGGTTGTGTAAGATTGATGAGAATGTAATGAATTGACCTAGTTTCATTGATTACAGATATAATTGTATAGAATTGGATGTTATGTTCATGGGTAAGAAAGGGACTTATGATATTGAATTAGATGTTTTAGCCTTGAAATCGATGTAGTAAGATGGAGTGGGGTTTGTTTCCCTAATTTATTTTATTTTATGTTAATTATTATTCAATTATGTTGGTATTGGTATGTTCCACTTATGGTGAAGGTTCTATGTGAATTGATGTCGCCTTGTCGGCGTTACTTTATGCAATATGATGATCATTGCCTTGTCTTCAATACTTGAAGTATAATGATGATTTGCGTAGTTGACTTATGTGAAATATGATCATATCTATCTATATTCGAAATAATGTGA
Organism: Solanum neorickii; assembly: GCA_027704865.1. Lineage (NCBI taxonomy): Eukaryota > Viridiplantae > Streptophyta > Magnoliopsida > Solanales > Solanaceae > Solanum > Solanum neorickii. The sequence continues at coordinate 30,309,945 of JAKWJC010000369.1, forward strand.
AACTATGTCCTCTTTGTATCTATGTTAGGAGATCATTTAGACTATGACTATGTGCTTCTATGTGTAGTCTTAGGGTTGATACACGGTTGTTCCTACTTGACAATAGGAGTCTATAATAGTTATATTAATGATGATATGGTAGTATGTAGGATGACTTAAAGATGGTAATAGTTATTCCTACGTGCTTATAGATTGACTAGTAATAAGTGTTAAGATAAAGTATTTGGTGTCTTGTCTTGGTTGACTTGTGTCCCTTACTTGATGCTTTTATGAATATGAATATATGATGTTTTTACATAGAATGCTAAATTCTCTTAGTCTTGAATATATGAATGATATGAGAGACCTTGAATGATGTTACAAGGGTCCTTTATGTGAAACCTTGAGCCTAGTGGTAAGGTTATGAATGTTGAAGTCGAAAGACGTAATGGTATCCTTCAAGTAAAGAAACAATGTACTTAAGGTTGATTGGATAGAACAGAATCATATCAAACCTTAGGAAATGTCACATCCTGGTTTACCCCCTAGACATAACCAGTATCGTCGTCCTCTTTAATGACTAAGACTAGCCTCCTAGTCTCATGTTATTACATTCATAGGTTGAAATTGCAGAAAAATTTAAAACTTTTCATTACATCTACTTGGAGGTTTACATAGACCTCTACATAAACATAATATAATCATATTCAGTATACATAGACCCTTCATATAGGAAGATTACATAACCTTTTACTTTTATTGCACATTATTATATAAAAAATACCATAGTAATAAAATTCGTCTTATATCATAACCATCTATTTGGAGTATATCAAATTTGGGCATAGCCCTTACATCAATCCAACAAGACTTCACATAAGTCATTCAAAAGTATAGTACTCAATCGGAAAGGAATGAAACGGAAGTTTCTTAAACTCATAACAAGTACATAAGCTATATATTCGCATTACGCTCGGAAGTTGAGGACCTAGCCGAATTGGATGAATAAGGAATCAAAGCCTTCTTCAATGTCGCCTTCATAAACACTTCAACGACCGATACCTAAAATGTTTGGAAAAAGAGAAAAAAATGGGGTTAGTACTGCACATGTACTATGTATGAGACAATATTCACATCTAATAATAAATCATGCTAAAAAGGGACATTTAGTCAAAACATGTCATTTAACAAGTTTGAAAAACTCATGCATAATCAAGTAAGTCATACCAATCAACAAATCATGCTTACTAAGTCAAATAAGTAATATCTATACTATCATAATTGAGTCCATGATCAACTACAACCTTATCATCAAAGAATAATATCACAAGCATGACTAAGAGTAATCATATCAAAATAAGCAAGACAACTACTTATGAAGCATTTTCAAGTTAACACGTGCAATGACCAAGCAAAGACCATTATCGTACTCAATCAAGTGACCTCTACAAAAAAACAATAACCAATGTCTAACATCACATAATATCTCATTTAGATATACATTTTACCTTATTACTAACTCAAATAAGTAATATCTATACTATCATAATTGAGTCCATGATCTACGACAACCTTATCATCACAGAATAATATCACAACCAAGACTAAGAGTAATCATATCATAATAAGCAATACAACTACTTATGAAGCATTATCAAGTTAACAATTGCAATGACCAAGCAAAGCCCCATAACCTACTCAATCAAGTGACCTCAACAAAAACAATAACCAATGTCAAACTTCACATAATATCTAATTTATATATACATTTCACCTTATCTTGAGAATATAATTAAATGCATACTCATAAGAGAACTAATCAACATATAATATCAACAATGTGCAAGTCAATCATGTACATATCATATATTATCGTAAGATAAACATATTTAAGAAGATCCTCCTAAGAGTCCCTTCAAGACTAACTAGTGCAATGCTTAGGTAGAGTCCCATACCCCTACCTTTAATTCATTTTACCTTTTGGGAAAATCTTGCTCCAACCGACATAGACCATATGAGCTAGTGTTGAATCCGGCGGCATGATACCCTACACCTAAAGAAGGTGGATTACTTTCCAAGGTAGTACCAAAACATGAAACGTAGCAACTACGTGGATCCACTAGCTAGTATTCCTATGAGGGGAAACATAGTTCAAGAACTAGGAGAATAGTTGGTACCCTGTTTATGCACAATGCATTATAGTCTCCAATCTCAAGAGTAATTTAGTGCTCCTACCTTCCCTATGTGGGAAGGGACACTCCTCAATGTAGTTCAGTCCGTGCTATGCTAAAGTCTCTTTTTGAAATGTCTTAAGCCTTTAATTATCAATCACAACTTAGTTTAGGTGATAGCGTATACCCCTTGTACAATAATCATCATCAATATCTCAATAATAATTGTATGAGTATAAGTCCTTTCATCACAATTCATATAAGTGCGGTTAACACATTACATATCATTTCATAATAAGGCACATTGGTATAGATCACCGCCCTTATAACCCTTAAACCTTAACAACCTCACAACCATAGTCAAGAGATTTGAATTCAACATCATACCACCCTATCAATCCTAACACAAGGCATAATCCACTATAACATCATGTCTTAACCACAATTAATCACAATTGGAAGTAAAGATTGAGATTTTAAGACTTACCAAGTCTTCCTTATAGTTCATCATCAAGGCATTACCATAAACCCTCTATTTGATCAAATTTAGATGTTTAAAATCATCATTCAATCATTCAACATGATAACAAGCCTAGAATAAACACTATAGCACAATTCAATACTAGATCATAACTTAAAGTAAGATGCTTAGGTCAACTCACCTTCTAACCTAGATCATTTACTCTAGACTACAATTAAATACTACAATTAACTAAAATTTGTTAATAATTATTACAAAAAAAATCATTTAATAGTGATTTAACGCATAAGCAAGACAATTGAATCAATCACAACCCAATTTACATTAAGATCAAATCTAGGGTTAAGGGTTGAAAACCATATTCTTCAATTTGAATCAAACGATTACAACTAATCATAAAAAAGTTCAATTACATGTTATTATATCCATTCATCCTAAATAAACCATAAACAACTTATTTCACAACATCAATTTTGTAGTTGGATGAAACCCACAATAAAACTCAACTTTTGAAATCTATTTTGAAGAAACCTTTTGTGGAAAGTGTCTCAAAGGTGAATTAGATCCCATACCTTAAAGTTAGGTGAAGGATTAATGATGAATTCATCCCTTTGTATCCCCCAAACCCCTTTTCTTGCTAGTCTTCAATGGTGAGTTCAAGTAGAGAGAGAGAGAGAGAGACGAGAGAAGAAAGAGAGTTTGTATTTGAGAGTTTTAATTAGATTAATTGGGATTGGGGACTTTATATGGGAGTTAGTTATTTAATTATTCTCCCATTAGTACCTAAATAACCACTAAAAATTTTAATTAATTAATCCAATTAACATTTAAAACGTGCAGCATTTCAAGACCCTCACCGACAGAACCCCGCCAACGGGTTGAGTGTGAGTCAACGGGCTGCCCCTCCTCCGTCCTGCACTCTGTACATGAGTTCAGAGACTGTTATGGCGAAGGGGATTCCTACAGTTGGTTAAGTGAAAGGACAATGATGGCATCAACACCCCGTTAATCCACACACGGTGGATAGCCTGCCTCGTCGATGCACACCACTCAGGCAGTGTTGCCTCAATCTTCAAGGGGCCTCCTCAAGGGCCTTTTATTAGTTCTTGGGGAGTCGTACCCAGAATTTTTAACCATGAAACAACTCAAACACCTATTATCTACCTTTTAACAAATTTTCATACATTTTTTATTCCTAAAAGCTAATCAAATATTCTAAGGCACACTAGTACCCCTTTGAACCAACTTTCGAACATCATGGAAATGAAATATATTCATTAAAATAGGTCTTTAAAACAGTGTTTATACCCCATGTCACCTATGTTTGGATCTTAGACTCGTCTTGGATTTTTATAGTATTGTAGGAAAGTCATCATGAGCTTTCTTATCGCCATTGAAAGGTAGTCCTAGAAGACCTCTTTGGTAGGGTAAATGTGATTGGGTTATAAACTAGATATGGAACCCAATTGTATGAACTTTTAATGTGAATTACTCTATAGGAATGAAGGATAGCACCGATAGTGTGTTAATGGAAGTAGTTCTAGTTAAATATGAGACACAATACAAAGCACTCCCTTCATATTCCTTAACCATGTGCCTACATGGGATGTGTCCAAGTTCTACGATAGGCAAGTAGAACACCCTCATCGGAGTAGGTTAGAATTCCAGATTCCATATCATGCTACCATGGTCTATGTCGGTTATTGCCTATTCTCATCATATGGGATACTTACTAGCATTAGATAAGTTCTATGAAGTTTAGGTGGTGGTATGGGACTCTATCTAGACATTTACCAGTTTGCTTTGAAGGTGTTAATTAGTGTCCCTAGGTCTTGTCTAAGACCATTAATATAATGTCCTTATGTGATGAATGAGTCATAAATGAACTAAAAATGTAACGACTTAAGATAAGAAAGCATGTTAAATCAATAAGTACTTATCTAGAGTAGTTAAGGGTTGTCTAGTTAAGTTGTGAAGGGGTCAGAGAAATGGTCATTTCTTATCTTGCCTAGATAAGTCTTAAAATTGACTATAGTTAGGGAAGAAGGTTGATTATTTTGACATTATCTAAACATAGGTTGTCTTAAGGATAACTTAGGTAATCTTGAAGAGGTCAATCATGGACGTTATCTTTTTGATTTATTTAAGTAGGTCTTTTGATAGCCTTTGGAAAGAGAATGTCATATTATGCATATGTGATGTACTAAGATAGAATGATTCCATCTTAGGTAGTCTATAGGATCTCTTAAGTGTGTGTGTGTAAGGGATTGTATGGGAGGTCGCTTCACAACTAACTCAAGTGAACCTTATAGTCCATTTTGGTAGGAGAATCTCATGATCATGTGATAGATGTATTTGTAAGTATGTGTGTCTCATTATTGGTGGTCTTTAGGATCATTTAGATGTGCCTAGACAGGGTGTATGGGCGGTCTCTCTTTGTATTACTTAAGTGAGTGTTAGGATAGCTTTAACTAAGGGAATTATATGTTAAATGGTGTGCAAAGTGAAGCTTATGAACTTCATTGTACAGTAAAGTGACTTGATTGTATTGTCTTCATAAAAATGTGACTAATTGTCTAAATGATTTCTTATGTGTTTCTAAGTTGTTGAATGTTGTTTTTATTATTATATTATGATGTTTTAATAAAAATATATTAAAATCATGTTGTTTACTAAATTTCCCTTTTTCATGCTTTTTGCTTGGCTTTCGTACAAAGTACATATAATGTTCTAACCCCTTCTATTCCCTTTTTGACTAAAGTGTTGGGAATTGGAAGTCTTGATGTGCCATGGAGGTCGGATAGGTATCTAATGGTTGAGGATAAATTATTGCTGAGTCCTTATAGATTCGAGGACAATACCCACATATTGTTCCCTTATGTCTTAGTCTTTATTTTATTGCTTGTATGGACTTAGTCCCAAGTATTGTAAACTCTAATGTTTAGATGGTCAGGGAGATGTCGTAAAGTTTTAATGTTTTAAATGAAAGTCTTTCGCTTATATAATTATTATTAAAAGAGTTCTCGTGTGTGAAGAATGTTTTAAATTTTACTAATTTTTGTGTGTTTATTATGCAATGAATGATATCAGTGGCTTAGATGAGAGTTCCTGAAGTCTAATTTTCCGTGTGGCGACACAAGGAAGCAAAACAATCATGCAACCAATACATCCCAAAATGACTTCAAAATCGACCACATCAACTTCTACTAATTCAATATGAATAACTCTACTGGGCAACATGATTAGACAATTTCTATATACCCTCTTTACAACCACTAACTCATCTACCGAGGTAGTTACCATGAAAGGTTCATTTAGAATATCAGGCAAAATATCAAACTTTCTAGGTATCAATGGACTAATAAAAGATAGTGTAGCACCCGGGTCAAGTAAATAATATACATCAATAGAGAATAGTTCTAACATACCGGTCACCACATTGGGAGAACTTTCTTATTCACCCCTTGAGCGATGTGCATAAAAATGATTCTTCGTTGGAGGATCTACATTCGAACCACTATCTTGAGCTTTACCACTACCTTTGTCTTGCCCCTTTAAATTTGGGAAATCCCTAACCTTGTTTCCACTCAAAACCAAAGCAATTGGCCGTCCCAACAAGGCAATCGCCATAATGCTTCTTGCCACACTTTCCACAAGTCGGTTTCTTGTTTGGTGAGCTAGTACCTCTTCCATTTTGAGACTTAGGGTTAGAAACCCTATAATCACGAGCCTTGGGAAATTGGGCAGGAACTTTATTAGAAAAACACTTCTTGAATTTGGGATTTTCTTGAATGTGAAGCTTACCCTTGAAGAACCACTATAAAAAAAACATTTCCCTTTGGGAATCTCTATTCTTTCTCTTAGCCCTTGTTTCTTCAACTTGTTGAGCATGAACCATTAGACAAGAAATGTCCATATTGTCATTTAGCATAGCTGAATGACATTCTTCTTTCAAGTCATCCCACACTCCCATCACAAAGCGACTCATTCAATCTCTAGGATCGAAAACCAAAGAAGAAGCATACTTTGACAATTTTTAGTGAATTTCAAAGAGTATTAAAATACACTCATACCTCCTTGAATAAGGTTGATGAATTCTTCAACTTTTGCTTCCCACTTCTCCCTAGGAAATAACCTATCAAGAAAATCCTTCTCAAAACTCTCCCATTTAACCGGTCTACCTATTAAAGGCCTATTGTCTCTCCATTGAAAATACCAAGTTTAGGCCACATCTTTGAGTTGATAAGTGGCTAACTCGTCTTCGTCACTAGTAGTCAACCCCATAACATAGAGGATCTTGTAGTTTCATCAATGAACTCTTGAGGGTCTTCCTCAACTTATGAGCCATAGAAAGTAGGGGGATTCATCCTTGTGAAATCGATCAAACGAGAGACCATGGTACAAACATGTTGGTTTCCTCGAGGTACAACCTGCCGGAAATCTTGGGACCTCATGGCTTGAGCATTAGTAGTGACGGGTTATGCTTGAGTAGTAATGGCTTGGGTCATTTCGGTGGTATGAGCATGAATTTGAGAAATGAAGGCATTAGCTTGAGAGGTCATGGCTTGGGTTAAAGTGAGAAAAACAGTCTTTATCTCTCTATCGGTCATCGGTGGAGGAACACTTGGAACTTGATCACCCATAGAAACTTCTTCAAGTGGAGGCATTTGGTTGTCTTGTGCTCCCAGATTAGCCAATTCTTCCTCAACCCTTCTAGAAGCTTCTCTTAGAGTATTCATACCTATAACAACGATACAAGGTTTAGGTGAAAGCCGAGAATAATACTCCTCAAGAACGATATGGGAATAATAGGATACAAGAGTTTCTAAGCATCACGTAGTCTCTCATATATGGCGCGCTTCACAATTATGATAAGAATCTACATATACGTCGTTTAATGAGACATCATTTTTAGGAATATTCAACTTGGCTCTGATGCTAAGTCTGTCACATCTAGGAAATACCCCAAACACAATTGGCGGCGGCGGCCTCAAAGAGGACTAAAATTAGCCTCTTAGCATTTGTCATTACATTCGTAGGTTAAAAACATGGGAAATTTAAAACTTTTTGTCTCCACAGTTTTACCTAGACCTCTCGCTTACACATAATATATTCATATTGAGTATACATAGACCCTTCGTATATGAAGAATACATAGTCTTCTACTTTTATGGCACATGTATATGTATGATTCATAACTTAGTCATAAAATGGATGTCTCATATTAAACCACCTAAGCAAGCGTATAACCAATGGGCATAGCCAATACATCAATACAATAAAGCCACATATAGGTTATACAATCATAGTATACAAATGAAAGAGAATGAACAAAGTGTCTTTAAGATTAATCAACATCCAATGCTAGAAAGTGGCCTTGTCCTAGAAGGGGTGAGGACCTACCCAACTTGGAGAATGAGGATCCAAGTCTTTTTCAAAAGTCATCATAAACCCTTCAACGAACGGAATCTAAAATGTTGGGGAAAAAGGGAGAAACGGGTTTAGCACATCACTTGTACTAAGTATAGTACCATATGGACATTCAACATACAATTCATGCTAAAAAGAGGACATTTCATTAAAGCATGATAATTTACTTTGAAAAACCATATGCACAATCAAGAACCAATATAAGTCAATAGAACATACTCCTCAAATTAAGACCATGTACATCAAAAGACCAAACAAACTAATACAAGTCATGTCAACATTCATTTTAACATAATTGACCTCATAAGAAATAGAAAACTATCATCAAGTTATAATATAAACGAACATGTATAATGGTTCATAACATCATTAACAAAGCAACAACACCACTCATGCACCCCTATTAAGACCAATAGTGTATCAAGTAAGGCCTCACAACCTTACTCAACCAAATAAACTCAATAAGAACCATAAGCAATGCCCAACTTTACATATTATATCATTAAGAGTAAACATCATGATACTTTAGTTATATAGACTGACCACATGTTCATATGTAAAACCGACATCAAAGTGTCATTAACATGTAAGATTAACATATACATTTCATTTACATTTATATGCATATACTCATATAATAACTTCCTTCTAAAAATCCTTTCAAGGCAAACTAGTGCAATGTATAGGTAATGTCCCATACCCGTGCGTAGACTAAGTCAAACCCTTCAAGTCATCCTATTAAGAGTCCACTTTATTATTTCATTTTTACTTTCGAGAATATATTGGCTTATTCAACATAGATCACATGAGACAATGTGGAATTCGGTGTCATCAAACCCTACACCGAAGCAAGGTGAACTACTTGACAAGGTGGTACCAAAACATGAACATAGCATCTACGTGGATCCACTAGATTATTTTTATTGGGAAACATACTTCAAGAACTAGGAGATATAGTTTGTGAACCTCTTTATGCTACATGCATTTTAGTTTCCTATATCATGAGTACATTAGTGATCTTACCTTACCTGTGTGACAGGGGACACTCCTCACGCTAGTTCACTCGGTGCTAAGCTAGAATACTTTTTAAAATGTCTTTTATTAATTATTATTACATAGTTTAGGTCATATTCTCTACCCCTTATATAGTCATAGTCATAGATCAATAGGAATTACATAAGAACACCTTTCATCACAACTCTCATATGTGAGATTAGCACATTAACATCATTATATTAGAGTAAAACATATAGGCACTTCATCACCAACCTTATATCATTTCATCTTAGGCATAATGTCACAATCACACAATAAATACATTTCAATTAAACATCATACAAACCCTAATCAATATTATCATAAAGTATACTTCAATATAACTTCATCTAAACACAAGAAATCATAATTGAAGTAATAGATTAATATCACAATACTTACCCCAATCTCCTTCACAAGCCATCATCATAGTCTTACCATAATCCATCCAATTCAACACAACAATGAGTGTTATATCATCACTCAATAGTAATTAACAAGATAATGAAGTCAATTGAATCACTACAGAACAATTCATCACTAGTTCATAGCCTAGGGTTAGGGACTTAGGTCAAATTCATAATCTACTTCACAACCTAGGTTAATTAATCAATAACTAGCATAATTGGATTAAAATACATCATAATATACTCATAATTTTCTAAATAACTCACAAAAATCCAATTAAAGGTTCAATTTCGTAATAGAAGAAAACCCACTTGAAGCTCATTTCTTTGAAACTCATTTTGAGAGAACGGGAAAGAATCTAAAGGTGAAATGAATCCCATACATTTTTAATTGATGGAGAATTATTTTTCCAGACCTTAGACCTTTACCTAGACTTCAATGCAGTTCTTCTATTTGGGAGATCAAAAAAAGAAAAGAGTAGGACGACCAATTGGGTTTTGGGAATTATGTGAGTTGGGTTTAGTTTAACTAAGTTTGTGGTATTTATAGGAGTCATTAACTAACTAAATTATTAAATAACCACCTAATTAAGCTAACCTAAAAAGTGGCAGGAAATAGTGACCTGACCTACGAGACCCCGACCTACGGGTAGGTCAGTCGACGGCCAAGCTCTCTTTCGTGCTGCACATCTATCTTTCTTCACAGAGACATGCCAATTGACCCCTCAATGAAATTTAATAAGTGTCCATTGATGGTGAAAGTTGATGCCCCGTTGATTTGACCACGCCTCGTTGCCTGCAAATCATTGATGTCAATGACTTTTGACAGCTTTTTGCCAAATAAGAAGGGTCCTCCTCAAGAACCTTTTGGTTGGCCCTTGGGGAGTCGTACCAGACTTTTTGACTACAAACCTACTCTAATAGGTGTCAGACATATTTTCGCAGAATTTCATCCTTTTCTGACTCTTAAAACCTTGTCTAATAAACTAAGGCACGCTAGCACCTGTTGAACTAGTTTTTAAACGTCATGGACGTTCCTTGACGTTTTGGTTGTAAAACTTCCTAAGTGCCTTATATACATTATATTTGACCTTAAAACAATGTTACAACTCTTAGAATCTCATGATATTCTCTAGATTATGCTTTAGACTCTCAGACTATTACATGAGCTATCGGTCCCATTTCTAGCGTGTAGAGATCCTAGGAGGTCAAGTAGTTTCTCATATTAACCTTTGGTAAAAATCTCTAGCATTTGCTTTCTTGAATCATCATGCACCTCATTTTAGTTATTGTCATCGTCAGAATTGTACACATTTGCTACAGAACCCTCAACTTTTTCCCTTAAAAGGTCTAGAATCGGATGGGTAACCATGAAGTTTGTAGCATGTGTCCTTTATATGTTCAGTACGTTTGCAAAAGTCACAAAATAAATTTGATTTGTTACCCGTGCTAGAGTTTCCTCAAAAGACATTTTGATGTTGGGGTTGGAGCTGCTTGCACCTCCTATTGAGAAGGTGTAGCTGGTCCTAAAATCTCTGGATCCTGCAACAACATTAGTTGAAACAGAGCATTTAATGAGGTGAATCCAAAGCATTGTGATCGTGAGACCTGACTTCCCTTTGTATTTCCTCTATTGACAATATGACAAATGCTTGTGCCATTCTAGGAAATGTAGACATCATGAGAATTCTTCCTCTTACAACACTGTACATTCATTCAAACCCATCAAAAAGTGTACAAATCCCATATCTTGTTCAACTTGGTGCATTTTTGCTTTACGACCACGAATATACACATGTACACTAGGAGTGAACATCAAGAGTTATTATTTCCACCCATAGTTTCTTCATCTTCGTGTAGTAACCAGTGACATCCAAGTCCCTTGCACAAGATCATTGGTCTACTTCTGTAACGAATACAGTTTACAACAATCAGTCTTGTAAAATCTATATTCTAGTTCATCCTAGAGTTCCTTGACTTTGTTAACATATTGTAAGCTATCACGTAAATCTGGTAATAGGGAATTACGGATCCACGAAGTAACCATATTTCTTCCATTGCATGAAGGAAAGATTAGTAGAGGCCGGCTTAACAACTTTTCCGGTGATGAAACCAATATTACTTTTAACAGATAACCCATGGAACAGCTCCTCTATATGATATGTATCTAGTTCCATAAAAAACAGTTGGTAATAATGTTGAACCTACATTCTCAGAAGGATGCAAATAGAGTGGGCTATCTAAATCCAATTGAGCAGGAGGTGTATCGCCGATGGATGAGAATTAGAGAGTAATTTGGAACAATTCGAGAAATGCAAAGTGAGAAAGAAACGAGAAAGAAGGACAAATGGTAGGCAAACAAAAATATCACAAAATCCATATTTTACAAACGTGAAATCGAACTGAGACTTGAAGGAGAAACAAAAAGAAATGGATGCACAATACTCACGAAACAATGTGGATACAGAAAGTAGAAATCATTCCATGTGCTTGAATACCATGATGAAATCAACAACATAAGCTGAAAATATGTATCTTCCTCCATTGATGGAGATTTGAAGCTCACGAGAAAAACATTGAGAGAGAGAAAGTCAAAAGATATTATTGAGAATCAAAAAATTGAACAACAATCAATAAAATATTGTGTATATATACACTATTTCAACAAACTAACTTGATCTGGCAGAATAACAAATTTAACCAACTAACTTTGTGAATACTAATGCTAATGCTAACTTTGCTGTTAACTTAAGTGTAATCTCATCATGCTATCATATTGTAAAATTAGATATCAATAAATTGATAAAATAATGTTTTATGGTTATAAAATCTTAATTTATATAATTTTATTGGATAGGAAATTTTGAAAATAAGAGAAAAATTTATAACTATTCTTAAAATAAATAAAATTTTAAATTAAAGAAATGTCATTTGTGGATTTCTTTAATACAAAATAAATTGATATTCACCGTAGGACGAGAGAGAATTGCTCGGATGACAAACACCCGTCACTTTCAATTAGAAGATTGCGAATTTGAGTCACCAAAGGACAAAGAAGAATGAGAACTCCTAGAAAGCGTAAAAAAAAGATCCACCATTTTATCAACCAAATATTTTAAAAATAAATTAATGCATCATTATTTTTTAATTTAATTACAAAAATTGTGTGCTACTTAAGTTAGAACAAAGCGAGAAATTTTTAACGTGTACTTTGCATTATATATATATATATATATATATATATATATATATGCCCTATTATGATGAAATATGGTGGAAACCATTTATACCTTCAATTTTGGTAAAAAAAAAAATTATTTCTCCTCAATTTTAAGAAATAATCATTCTCTTCCTTTTTTAAATTGACTTTTGTTATAAAAGAACTTATTAAGATTAATATACTAAAAGAAAGAAAATTGAGGAATTAATATATTTCAAAAATATTTATATGTATTCATTTCAAATAGTGGCTATTTATAGCCATGAGCTAATGTATAAATGTATAACATGGCCTTCTAATTGGCAAAGTGATGAAATACTCCTAATAGGAAGGTTCCATATGGCATGCATAATAGGTTTACACACAATTACTAGTGATGCAACTATTCTAATTGTTGGGGCGCACGTGGCACTCCAAAATGTTTTAAAACAGTCCCTCTTGAATATCTATGTAAAAGAAAGTACATAGATATACATAATACGCATTATTTGTTGCCTCATTAAAAACATTTCTAGGAAAATCCAGTGGGACAAAACCTAGACTCAGGAAAAAAAAGTACAGTGCGTATTTTACTCCTCCTGATAAAAACAACGATTCAGATGGTTAAGTTTTCGCATTCTAATGTTTTGAACCATCTTCTCAAAAGTTGAGGCCGGTAAAGATTTGATAAATAAATGTGCTGGATTATCACTCGAACAAATTTATCACACATCAATATCACTATTTTTTCTAGAGATCATGTGTGAAGAATAATTTCGGTGAAATGTGTTTCGTTCTATCTCCTTTTATAATGTCTCCTCTTAATTGAGCTATGCATGCAACATTGTCTTCAAAGAGCATTGTGGGTATCTTGACGTCACACTTTAAATCACATCATTCTTTGATAAAATTTATTACTGATCTTAACCATACACATTCTCTACTCGCTTCATGAATGACTATTATCTTATCATGATTTGAAGAAATAGTAACAATAGACTTCTTCGTAGATCGCCATGATATAGAAGTACCTCCGTATGTGAACAGATAGTATGTTTGTGATCGAGCTTTATGTGGTTCAGATAAATAACCTGCATCTGCATGACCAAAAAGATCTGCACTATCTTTGTTAGCATAAAACTGACCCATATCACTAGTTCCCCTTAAATATCGCAATATATGTTTAACTCCATTCCAATGTCTTCGTGTAGGGGAAGAACTATATCCTGCTAACAAATTAACAGAAACTGCTAAATGTTAGGTCTCGTAGCATTACCAAAATACATAAGTGCCCCAATTGCACTAAGATAAGGTACTTCGTGACCAAGAGGTTCTTCATTCTCTTCTTGAGGTCGGAATGGATCCTTACACACTTCAAGTGATCGGACAACCATTGGAGTACTTAATGGATGTGCTTTTTCCATGTCAAATCGTTTCAAGATTTTCTCAGTATAGGCAGATTGATGGATGAAGACCCCAACTACTAAATATTCTATTTATAGTCCAAGAATTTTTTTTTTCTTTCCAAGGTCTTTCATCTCAAATTCTTTCTTTAGATATTCAATTGCCTTTTGAACCTCTTTTGGAGTTCCAGTGAGATTAGTTCCATCAACATAAACAGCAAGAATATCAAACCCCAATGTTGTTTTCTTATTAAATATACAAGGACAAATGACATCGTTTATATAACCTTGTTTTATCAAGTACTCACTGAGACGATTATACCAAATGCGCCCTAATTGTTTTAAGCCATATAATGACTTTTGTAATCTGATTGAATACATTTCTCGAGATTTTGAACTACATGCTTCAGGCATTTTAAGTCCTTCCGAAACTTTCATATAACTTTCATTATCAAGTGAACCATAAAGTTAACCTATAACCACATACATTAGATGAATTTCAAGATTTTGATGTATAACTATACCGATGAGGTATCAAAAAGTTATTGCATACATAACAGGTGAATATGTTTATTCATAGTCAACACTGGGTCGTTGAGAGAATCCTTGTGCAACAAGGCGTGCCTTGTATCTTACATTCTCATTTCTCTCATTTCTTTTTTGTACAAAGACTCATTTATAGCCTATTTATTTAACATTACTAGTCGTTTGGACAACTGCTAAAAAAAACTCACGCTTAGCAAGTGAATTAAATATTGATTGAATTGCTTCTTGCCATTTTGACCAATCACATCTTTATCAACATTCTTCGACAGATAGAGGTTCAAGATCTTCATTTCCTTTCATAATGTTAAGTGCAACATCAGATGCGAAAATATTATCCACTATGACTTTTGATCGATCTAAACTTATCCCATCACCTTTAGAACTTATTAAGAGCTCTTCATTCACTTGAGTCTCGGGTTCACTGATCTCTTCACGAGTATCAGGATTAATCAGATCTTGAATTTCTTTGTGAGATTCTTTTGTAGTGTCATTTTTTGTACTTCTTTTTCTAGGATTTTTATCATTTGAACCCAATGGTCTACCACGCTTTAGGCGTATTTGTGATTCAGAAGCTACGACACTTGTAGATGGTCCTTTTGGGACGTCGATTCGGATAGACACATTTACTGCAGGAATATGTGACTTTGTTATCCTTTTTGAATCAGTAAATGCATCTCGCATTTGATTTGCTATGTTTTGCAAATGGATGATCTTCTGGACCTCTTGTTCACACACAGGGGAGCGTGGATCAAAATGAGATAATGATGAAACTTTTCATGCAATTTAACTTTTAAGTTTATTTTTTTATACCCCTAGTTGCGGAAAATTTGTTTCATCAAATCGACAATCTGCAAATCTTGCAATGAATAAATCTCTCGTCAATGGCTCAAGGTAGCGAATTATGGAGGGTGAATCAAACCCAACATATACGACTGACCTTATTTGATAGCCCATCTTAGTGCGCTGAGGTGGTGCTACATGCAGATATACAACACATCCAAAACTTTTAAAATGAACAATATTTGGTTCATGGCGAAATACCAATTGTGATGTTGAGTATGTATTATAATGAGCCGGTCTGAGAAGAACAAGTGATGTTGAATGTAAGATAGCATGACCCCAAACAATAGTAGGCAACTCACTTTTCAGAAGTAGAGGTCTTGCTATCAATTATAATTGCTTAATAAAATGACTCAACAAGGCCATTTTGAGTATGAATATGAGCTACCGAATGTTCAACTTTTATTCCTACCGATACGCAATAAGTATCAAAAGCTTGGGATGTGACTCCAGCATTATTAAGGAAAATTGTCTTAATGGGATAATTTTGAAATTGCGCTCTTAATCATATTATTTGTGCCAATAATTTTGCAAACGCCAGCTTGCGAGATGATAAGAGGCACACATTAGACCATCTTGAAGATGCGTCTATTAGGACCATGAAATATCTAAACGATCCACTAAATGGGTGAATAGGTCCACAAATATCCCCATGTACTCATTCTAAAAATTGAGGGGATTTAATGTTAACCTTCATTGGTGATGTCCTAGTAATAAATTTGCCTTGGAAATAAGCAACACACCAAAATTCATCATTTGTAAGAATCTTCAGGTTTCTTTAATTGTTTTCCATTTGAGTTTTCAGTGATTCACCTCATCATTATTGATCCGGGATGACCTATTTGTTCAAGCCAAAGCACAAAAGTCTTTAATTCAGTATACTTCTGGTTTATGATAGAGTGTGTTTCAATTGAACTTATTTTTGCATAATACAGACCAGAAGATAAAGTTGATAATTTCTCCAACACATATTTCTGATCTGAGACAATCTTGGTAATACCAAGGTATTCAACATTCATTTCATTTATTGTCTCAACATGATATCCATTTAGGCGAATATCTTTACAACTTCACAGGTTTCTTGGGGATTTAGAATAGAACGAAGCATCTTCTATGACAAGTTTTTTCCCCTTAGGCATAAATATAGTAGCTCTTCCAGAGCCTTCTATTAAGTTTGAATTACCAAAAATTGTAGGAACATTTGCTTTTCTTCTAAGCAAGTAGGAGAAGTATTTATCATCTTTGAATATGGCGTGCGTTGTTCCACTATCAATTACACAAATATCTTCATGATTGATCATTGAGGTATTCATATACTCTTTAAGATAAAAGATATAAACATTACAATATTATTACTAAACAAAAACATTGCACAACCTTTTAGTTATTTACAAGTTAAAGAAAACATATTCATACTAGTTCATACATACGACGAAAATGAAATATATTTACATTATCAAAGACCCATCACCTATTAGGTGACCTATCTTTCGTTCGGGATTCTCAAAGAAATCCGCTACATATAGATGCATAAGTTCAACAATATCTTCCGAGATAAAGTTGGCTTCTGTGTTATTGTTCCCTCCTTCAGGGATGCTTGATATAGCTCAACTAGGTACCTTGGCCTATGACATGTACGTGACCAATGTCCTTTTTGTCCACATCGATAACATTTGTTGTCTGAATTTCTTCTTCACTACGTCATATTTTTCATTCTTCCTTTTACACTGCTGGTGTTGAAGGTTATTATTTAGTGCAAGACAATCAACATGATTGAAATTTCTTCCTCGACCACGACCACGACCACGATTGGGGCCAAGACCTTTTTCACGCTTAGATTGGTGAAAATTTGTCGTATTTACTTCAGGATATCGCATAGAACCAGTAAGTCCGCTTTTATGGTTTTTCATCAGTAAGTCATTATGTTGTTCAGCAACAAGGAGATGTGAAATTAATTTGGAATATTTTTTAAATCCCATTTCTCGGTATTGCTGCAGTAGAAGCATACTCGAAGCAGGGAAAGCAGAAAACGTTTTCTACAGCATATCGTGGTCAGTAATAATTTCTTCACATAATTTTAATTGTGAGATAATTTTAAACTTGGAAGAGTTATACTCATTGTTAGATTTAAAATATTGAAGGCTCAAGTGGATCAAGTCATAACGTGCCTGTGGAAGGACGACCAACTTCAGGTGGTCATATCTATCTTTTAAGTTGTTTCACATCACCAGAGGATACTTAACAGTGAGATATTCCATTTTAAACCCTCATCAAGGTGATGACGGAGAAATATCATCTCCTTAGCACGGTTTGATTCGATGCTTGATTAGTTTCTTGGCTGGTGTCTGCTAGACCCATCACATCAAGAAGAATTTTTGCATTGAGTACCCATGATAGATAGATTTTTCCCGATATGTCTAGAGTATAAAATTCAAGTTTAGAGAGATTAGACATTATTTAAGAAAATGAAATTTATACCTCCGAGGCTTTTAAAGTCTTTACTTGAAATTTCCGTGATTTGTGCTGATAACGTGTTATAAAAGAACTTACTAAGATTAATACGAAAAGAAGGAAAATTGAGGAAGCAATACATTTCAAAAATTTATATATGTATTCATTTCATATAGTGGTTATCTATAGCCATGAACTAATGTATAAATGTATAACTTGGCCTTCTAATTGGCCAAGTGATGATATAATACTAATAGAAAGGTTCCATATGGCATGCATGATAGGTTTGCACACAATTACTAGTATGCAACTATTCTAATTGTTGGGGCCCACGTGGCACTCCAAAATGTTTTACAACAACTTTCTTTAATTGTCTATTCTACTGTATATTACATTATCAACCCTTAATTTTTTATACTTCTTTCAAAATCATATGATTTTTTTATTTTTTACTCTATATAATAAATTTTTAAATAAAAAATATTAATTTCGTCCAAAAGAGAGAAAAATACTAATTTAATGTATAATTAGGTATTGTTCTATAATAAAAAGAATACAAAACAATGTTATTAATTTTATCTAAACTATAACATGATAACCTTATAAATATATGTTGATGCAAGTAATAAAAATAATTAATAAAATCTATTGAGCATTGCTTCATAGCAACTGAAACTGTTTGTTATTGGAAAGAACTTGTACTTGATTTTTGGTTGGCTGATGTCCAACAATTGTTTAATTCTCATTTTGTGTACTTAGTCCCAGTAATTTGTTTCTACCCATAATTATCTATCTCGTAAGAATTTTCGAGTAACATAACTCGGAATGTAATTTTAAGCTCCCTTTGATGTGTTCAATATCAAAATAAAATAGAAAAAAATAGCTTATCATCCAGAAAATATATGTTTAAAATCAAAGGTTTTGTACAAATTTTATCGAACATATTATACCTTTAAAATTAATGTGTACTAAAAATTTTATTGAGTAAATCGTCTTGAAATCCTTATAAAATGCACAAAATAATTGCTAAAGTGTCCTTTAATGTAGGACATTTTTTGAGAATTTTTCCAATGTAATGATATTCACTTAGTCATTATTTCCTTGCTTCAAAATACCACTATAAGCAATATTTGATGTAAGAATGGGCAACGAATCGAGTTGTACCTGTATCGGTGCGATTCAGTTGCCTATGGTAAAGAACGAGACATCGTGATCCGGAACACAGAATAGAACCACAATTTAATATCAATGTATCTATATCGATATATTTTGATCTACCCGGTTTCGATCCGGTGTGGTGCCTATCCGATTATGATTAATTGTTATTTGTTAATTAATTTATATTAATATTATAATTTATATTTTTAAATTTTTATAGTTATTTTATCCTTATTTTTATTTAATTTATTAAAGTACTAATTTAAGTTATTTAAATTACAAGTTATAAACATAACTTATATCATATTAATAAGTAATAACTTATAAACTTCAAAAAAATCAAATCATGAAAACTTAATTAGGCTTAACTTGCAAACTTAATAAGTAAAATTGTTTTAAAAAATATCATTAGGTATACTTAAATAAAATATTACATTATATATTTAAAAACTATTACTTTAAACTTTGAAATGAAAAAATTCATATTTTGTTCTTCAGAAAATCAAAATAGCTAAAAAAAAATTAATCTTTTTTTGAAATAACTAGATGTGTCATACGATTTATTCCATCCCGTTCCATTCGGGTCTGTTCCGGTTCCATCCCAGTATATAGTGGGACGGGATAAAACCGAGGATCTGTCCTGATTTTTTCAGTCTGATTCATTCTGGTACCGATTAACTTATTCCATTCCGATCGGGTATCGATTCATGTCGGTCTGCTGGTTCCGTTCGGGTCTGTTGCCCAGTCTTAGTCTGATGTATCAATTTTAACTATTTTGAATGCAGAGGTATGAAGAAGGGATAGTCATGAAAGTTCTATAGCTTTAAATTTTATTTCTTTAAAGAGTGGATGTTGGCCCATGGAGGAGGGGATTTATTCAATCTATCATGAAATGATTTAGTAAATTACTATGTTTTGGAATAATACTTCTATGTAATTGACACAATAAAAAATCTTTGGCGTTGAGTTTTCTCAAGATTTTGATAAGAAAACTTATAAGCAACTTGAATGGATAGTTGGATAGGGATAATAGTGTGTTGCTGGATATTATTTCAAAAAAAGTGAATATTAATTTGGAAGATACTATACTTATTCTTGGATATAACTAAGAAATTCTCTTTGATGATATTGAAAAAAACTTTTAAATGTTTCAAATACTAGTAGAAAATATGAGGACATCATGAATGTAAATTATAAGAAAATCTAAAAAAAGATTAAAATATCATTCAACATTTTTAAAATTTTAAGGGAGTAATTTTTAGTACAAAGAGCATAACATTCTATTCATACCGCCCAAAAGGTATCACAAAAATTGTTTTATAGTGATTCCTTTTATAGGGATAGGGATGAAAGTACCTTCTTGGATATTATTGTCCTAGAAATTGAATATTAATTTGGAAGAGACTATACTCAGTCTTTGATAAAACTGAGCCAATTTCTTTGATATTCGATATTCCAAACTCCCGAAAGTAGCTTATAAAATACTTAGTCCTGCAACAATTTTCATCTTAAATTCTTGTATATACACAAAAAAATTTTATGAATGAATAGTCACAAATACCCGATCTTGCTTGTTCAAAACTCATAAAGACAAACAATCACAAACATGTAATATCCAGATACCATACCTCAATGATTTTGTACATCTTTTTCAAAATAGATTGTGCAGCTTTACAATCAATTCATAGTAAAAACTTTTAATTTAATAAATCTAATTTAAATTTTGAATTGCACAAAACAATTGCCAAAATTTCCTTCCTTATAGTAGGATAACTTCATTGGAATTTATTCGAATGTTTGAATGCAAATACAATGATACCATCTTTATCATTTTTCGTTTCAAAATACCACCATGACCAATATCAGATGCATATATGGATTAGGCCGTGACATTAGACAAGTCACCATTCATGCAAAAACCATTGAGCAAATTTAGAGACTAAATGATATCCCAAGGGGAGGAAGCATGAATTATTTGCTACTGCTATTTTGAAAAGTGAAGACATTCATACATGTATTTTGGTAATAAAAATAATTGTAATTTTGTTATTCAAAATGGTTGGAGAAGTATTTTGTACATTGTTGGGTACATGAACCATTCTATTGGTGACATTTTATACATAAATATGTATGAGAAGAAAAAATAAATAAGTATTCTATTCACAACAAAGTGCAGATAATTTCACTAAATTTTAGACGGAAAAGGGCCTAAAATACCCTCAAAGTATTGAAAATAGTACAAAATTACCCTTCATCCACCTATTGGCTCCAAAATACCCTTCCCATCGGTCCAAAATACCCTTGTCATCCACCTTTTGGTTCAAAATTGACCACTTATTTAACGATTTTATATTTAAACTATTTAAATATTTTTTAAAATACGTGGTGCTCAACTATTTGTTATAATTTAACTTATTAGTATAATTTATAAATCAATCAATTACCCACCCATTACTAATTAAATTCCTCTTAATAAACCCGTCACGTTATTAATTCAAGCTACTGCCAATTGAGTGTTTTTTTAAAATTATAGAAGTAAATTATCATATATTCAAGTGGCTAAATAAAAATCACCGATAAACTTAAAAGTCTGACTATGTTCATCTTAATTATTCTTCGTCTCAATTATGTGATGTTACTTCATAGGTAACTTTTTTTTCAAAATAATATATTAAAGGTTTTAAAACAAATCATAAATATTTCATAAAATTATATTTTAAAAAAGTGAATGAATTAATTCGGGATGTATTACTTCTTTACCTTTAATCATAAATTTCTAATTCAATCTTGAAAGAGAATCCTATTGAAAGTCTCATCCTAAATAAGCGGCTCAACCTAAATTTAATTTGAGCTTAAATTCGGACTCGAATAATTTTGGATGTCATTTTCAGGAATCTATAATTTGATCGTGTTTTAGTAGTGTTTATGACGATTTTGATACTAAAATTGGATTATTAATTGAATGAGATTTAGTTAGTAATGAGTGGGTAGTGAGTTGGTTTATAAATTATATTAGTAAATTAAAATTATAATCAATAGTTGAACGTCAAGTATTTTAAAAAATATTTAAAGAGTTTAATTTTAAAACAACTAAAAAAGTGGTCAATTTTGAACCCAAAGGTGGATGACAAGAGTATTTTGGAGCCAATAGGTGGATGGAGGATAGTTTTATACCATTTTCAATACTTTAAGGGTATTTTAGGATCTTTTCCGAATTTTAGAGTGTAAAAGAATGTGAGTATAATTAGTTTGCGATTTTAATGGTCGTTTATTTAAGTTACCACTAAAAATTGATTATTTGCAGTTCAAGTTTATTTTCTGGTATTATACGAAGTTGGAAGAAAAATTAGTGGCAATTAGTTTATTTCCACTAAAATCATATTATTGTGTAGTGATGGTATTTATAGAAATTTTGTTGCTTCAGAAACCTATTGATTATCTTATTGTTGAGATTGGTCATTGTTGCATAGTTTTAGATGTGTGCCTTACTTGGACATAGGTTTTATCCACATAATCTTAAGTTCTTCTATGTTGGACATTGTTTGAACTTTTATACACCTCATGAGAAAGAAAATTTAGATTCATATATTTTATTGATTCTGAATACCATATCAAATTAAAATGAAATGATCTCAATTTTTGTATGACGTTGAAACCAATTCTGAAGGTCCATACTCGAAGATAATGAAGAGAATTAAAGAATTATACCCTTAGATGTATGTATGCACTGATTCATAACACTATCTATAAACTGGAGACTACTTACACCGAACTTTAGAAGGAAACAATGGTGAAAAGTCATGGTTGATTGATATTTGTTTCACTTTTAAAGAGAAAAGAGTCGAGCAATTCAAGAAACACTATAGTATAAGAGTGACACAACAACCTAAGTTAAATCGATTCTCACGAACCAAACTTTATCTTGTACATTTGTTCTTGATGAATAGTGTGGTTTCTAATGCCGAGCTGTATGAATAGACTTTGTTCTTGAGATCTCAAATTCATTATTCTTTGGGTAGTAAGGAAGGCTGACAAATCCCAAGAAAATGAGCGAGAAAGCTTGTTGCTTCCTATATTAAAGGAAAAAATGTTGACAAACATATGTTTCTTAGTTTGAGCATGTGTGCCACACCTAAAGATTCTGGCCAATCCAGCATATGAAGCATTCCTGACTCATTGTGAACGTACGCTACCTTAGAATCTCTTAGAGCTCGAATGCAAATGCTGATACGACCCTTGTTTGTGCAGAAGTCCTCCCATGAAAAGGTGGGGTAGGTTATTTGATGTGGGGTTAGGGGAAAGGTGTACAACAATAATTATGACATGACATGTAATTTGATGTGGGGTTAGGTAAGAGGTGTATCACAATACATTTGACATAACAAACACAATTATCAAGAAGGAGAAGATAGAGGAGAGTGTAAAAATATTGATGAACACCTCCAAGGAAAGTGAAATGCTTAAAAGCATAGAAAAAGACCTCAAAGAAATGATTATGAGGGAAGATAATCATCTTATGAAATTAATAAAGGATCTCAACTACCATCTTTTTCGTACCTTAGAAGAGTAATTTAAAATTGAAGGAACTACGGTCTCCTAATATTTCCTACAATAAGCATCAAGGATGTTGACCTTGCTTGTATCATACACCACAAAATAGAATAAAAGAGAGAATGAAATAACATGTTATGTAATTTCAAGCAAAATATCATAGATAACAAGTCTAGAGTTTTAAGCAATACTTCACAATGAGTCGAAGATAGATAATAGCTGATGTTCATTCTAACCTTCGAAGAACAGATTGCACGAACATGCATGTTGCACACATACGGTATTAATTGTTCAATTATAAAGAAGATAAGAACCAAATTAGACACATGACCACCATGTTGATAAAGACTATCAATGTCACATGATTAGTCTTAATTCATCACAAAATAATGTCAGAAAAGAGCCGGATACTGTTCAGCCTGCTGTCTGACTCGTCTCCTATACTCAGCATTATCCTGCAAAATTAAGGCCACATATTGTAATGAAAAGCCAAAATTAGGAATTAATATGATTTACTCAATAATCATATTTCAAATGCACCATATCTATGAATGGAAACTAAAATTTAATTTTCTCATTAGCAATTTAACCAAAATTTGTAAGCAACATATTCACATTTGGAATCCCTCGTACAATCCAATAGTATCTCTAAAATAGTTTCAATTTATTTAGTATGGAAAAATATTTGAAACATATCCGAACTTTGATCGAACTTGCTGTTACGATATCAAACTTTGGGAAGGTCGTCCATAAAGTTTGGTATCATAACAAATTTCGGCAAAAGTTGAAGTATTTTTCATACCCTTTCCCCATTTAAGATATCCTAAAATTTATGTTTTTACGTAAGCATCCGTGTAAATGATTTCTCAACTGGAATCATCATAGAATTTCAGATATACAAGCTATTATTGTGAATAATTAGAATATTGAAAATCTGAATGAAGTACACATGAAGCTTGAGTAGTTAGTTACCTATATGTACATATTATAACCGTCTGTTTGTGCTTTATAATTAGGACTTGGCCAATCAAGCAAATAAAGAATAGCTATCAGAATTTGTTTCACTGTAATGGTAGGACTCCACCCCTAAACAAAGTTATAAAAACACAATAACGATAAGAGTAATCTTGAAGACGATGTACAAATTTTCAAAATTAAGAATGACAAAAACTTACATGGCCCTGATTAAAGAGAGACTGCAAACATACTTTCCCTGATGGATAGACATTTGGATGAAAGAAACCTTGAGGAAACTTGCACTTGGGTGGCATGAAAGGATAGTTTTCACTAAAGTGAATTGTCATTGGATAATATCCACCTTCCCAGTCACTCTGTAGCATATCAGTTAAATATAGCATATCACTATTCAGTACGATAAGAAGAATAGAGTAGAGTATCAACACTATAAAATCCATGATGAGTTTCACATTAAACCTTATGGTACTTTTACAAAATTTACTTTTTCATCATCACAAACATAATATTTTTTCTAATCTACATATGAAATCACGGGAATAACTCACACATAGATACCTTACAAGTCTATAAAGTTACAACATTCTGTTGTTTAGAAAATTGTGAAAGAACTCAAAAGACTTGACTGACTCTCAAAATGTAAAAAAATTGATTATAAATTCATAGGTGACGATATTTTTCATAAAATCACTAGCTATAACTGTTGAAGATAAGGATTGAGTTGATAAACATGGTTCAATTGTTAGAAGGCTTGCTAGCCGTTTAAGAATTAAACTCGGACCTGTACTAGGCTATGTAAGTATAGTACTAGTTAACCTCTATTATTGTAATTTATATTATAACTGCAATACTAGTCTACGAGTGTAATAATCTACAACTCTATATCAACCTCTAGTTAAATGCTTAACCATCAATACAAATCTTGATTTCTTTAAGTTTTGTTGAGAATTAATTCTACATGGTATAAGAGAATAAGATATTCCACAGCTTAAGTATTGAATTCAAAATGATCACATGTCTAACTGAAATGGATCCATCTACCAATACTGTTTCAACTTATTCCCTTCATCACCTAATTGCATCTTGTTCCATTAAACTTAAGCTAACAAAGGACACAAATGATGCAGTTGATTCATGTGAAGAGACTTACCTATACCATCAAGGAGAATGAACCAATTCCGAGTGGTCATTCAACTGGAAAGGCTGTTGAGAAAGTCGTGGTTATAAGTGTTGAAGATAATACAGAATATAGTGGTAGTGTTGATGATTATACGAGAAATCTTTACTGCTAAGGAATTAGATCTGAAGCACCTTAATGGAAGAAGACATGTACTTTATTGTGGGTTTCATAACTGCCAATGAGATGTGAGAAATGCTTAAAAAAAGCCTATCTTTTTAGGTTAAACAATAACTGCAGGAACCAAGAAATCAAAGCCACATGTGATGGTATTGAAGCCATTCACAATCATGTTGATGAAGATAGAAAATTTAAAAACTTAAGGCTTAGGTCTTAAGTACAAATCCTTCAGAACTTTCATGCTAGGTAAGGCACCATATTTCACACTTAATCAGTTTGTTAATTCTCTCAGGATTTCTGATATGAAAGAGAATTATGAAGAATTGCAACTACACAACCACGAAATTCTTTACCCAAAGGCTAAGGGAATGATGAAAACTACTCTTAGAGAAGTGGAAACAACAACTTCAACTCCAAAGGAAGGGGTCTCAAACCTGTTGGACAAGGATCAAATACTTTAGAATAATCAAAGCTTCCGAAGTAGAAATAAGGATAGAAATGCTACCGATTTTCTTAAATTATTGGTAATAATTGTACTACTCTTAAGTCCTTTTACATGTGGGATTACTCTTGTCAATATGTAGATGAACTACCACATGCGTTGGCTGCTATCAATCTGCATAATATATCGTCTACATATGACAGTTTGTATATGGCTTGAAGAGCCAATATTCTTTCTAACTAAACACTACAGTGGATTTTATTAAATTTTGTTGGGAATGGATCACAGTTAGACATAACAGATGTTTGGAATACAACTAGATCATGTTTGAAATAAGAAAAGGTCTTTGTAGATCCTAAGATTGTTTGAGAATCTACTGTCAATTTGTAAAATTGCTAAAAATAATTATTGCACTCTTGAATTTGATGAAAATAACGTTATTGTAAAGGAGAAGAACACAAGGATACTACTAACCTAGGGATCTAAGAGAAGTGGACTATATGCTTTGACTCCTATACAAGATTAGAAGACATCAGACATCATAGAGCATATATTAGGACATCCTAGTTTTTGTTGGAATTAATGCATCAATGTTTAGTCTTCTGAAATTGTTTCTTAGTTTTTCAAGAAGTGTCTTTAGAATTTCGTAGTACATGTATCTAGTAAATTGTGATACATGTATTAATTACTTGTGCAATACATTTTATTTTCTATTTTTAGTAGTATAAATAGTGATGTAGTTGATGATTGTAATCATCTCAAGTAGTCTTGAGTACCAAATAATAAATTTGAGTATTCTCTAAATATACTATTTTCCTTCCATATTTTCTACAAATTGGTATCAGAGCAGGTTTTCGTTCATAATCCGGAGCTAGGTGAAGAAACAAATATGGCATCCGAAACAAATATGGCATAAAAAAAAAATGAAGGTGCTGATTCTTCTGTTGTTCTTACTCCATTTTTTATGGAACTGATTTTAAATACTGGAAGATAAGAATGAGAACACATTTGAATGCTGAAGGTTTGTGGATTATTGTTGCAAAATGTCTTTGAAGAGACAGACAATGATGGGTGATCTTACAACAGCAGATATGAAAAATCTAGAGGCTAAGTATCGTCAAAATGCAAAATCCTTGAGCAAAATCCAAATGGGAGTCTGAAGAGCATATTTTACAAAAAATTCCTAATTGTGAGACTGCAAAGGAAGCTTGGGATTTTCTGGAAACTGAGGTGTATGGTGATGAAAAGGTATGAACTATAAATCTTCAAACTTTTAGAAGAGAGTTTAAAAATTTAAAGATGATAGAATCTAAAAAAATAGATGAATATTGCACAAGAGTCTTGATGCAGAAAAATGTTGGAACAAAGGCAAGCCCCAATGTAACTTTTGTACAACGTTTGTCCATGTTGAAAAAGATTGTTGCACAAGAAACGGGAGCAAGCAATTTTTTTGTGAAAAATAGAGGAAGAAATGGAAGAAAACCTTTTCTTTGCTTCTAAATCTGATGCTTCAACAAAAAGCAATGAAAAGTATGTTGATAGTGGTTGTAGTAATCACATGACTGGAGATGAAAAGACTTTCCTCTCAATTAATAATAGCATCACTATTAAAGTGAAGATGGGGAATGAAACCTTAGTTGATGCGAAAGGTAAGGATACTATTTCGATCAACATGAAAGGAAGCGGTAAGCAAAATCATGACGTTCTTTATATTCCTGACTTGGAAGAACATTTGCTTAGTGTTGGTCAACTCATGAAAAATAGTTATGCTCTTTTGTTTAAAGATAATTATTGCAGGATTCATGATAAATTGAGCCAAATCAAGTCATTGTTGAAGTAAAGATGATAAAAAGAATATTCCCTTTGCAATTTCATTACAATTCATTAAGAATGAAATTGTAGATTAATCATGGCTTTGGCACAAAAGATTTTGTCACTTGAATTTTCATGGTTTGAAGCTTCTCAAGCAAAAGAACATGGTGCAAGCCCTTCGGAGATACGTACTGAGTGGATCCATGTGGAAGTTGTATAATAGGAAAGCAACATAGGAAGTCTTTCCAAAGGGGTGTCTTGGAGAGCAACAATATTTTGGGAACTAATCCATATCGACATTTTGGATCAAAGACGACTCAATCTCTTGGAAGTCAAAGGTTTTCTAATCTTTATTGATAAATACTCAAGAATGACTTGGTTTATTTCTTGAAAAAGTCAGAATGATTTGCTACATTCAAAAATTTAAAGCCCTTGTTGAGAAGAAAAAAAGTTGCAGCATAAAAACCATTCGCAGTATAGAGGAGGTCAATTCACAGGTCGAGAATTTGAAGAATATTGCAAAAATAAAGTCATTCAGAAGCAACTTATAGCAGGGTATACTCCTCAACAAAATGAGTATTTGAAGAAAAAATAGAAAATTGTTGAAATGTCAAGAACTATGATGAATTAGAAAGAGCTGCCAAAATATTTTTGGGTAGAAGCAGTGCATACAACAATTCACATCCTTAACAGGTGTCCAACAAAGTCACTAAAGGACAA